>JAHFZB010000501.1:0-43394 GCA_036884735.1 Huso huso
TTTGCTCCAGTGGAGAAAGCAACCACTATAAAAAACATCACCACAATATTTATATTTGGTCTTTCTCTTCGGTGAACAACCACTCAAGAATACAACAACACTCACCACAGAACCATCAACCAGCATCTACAACAGGTAAAGTAAATCCATAAGGATACACAAGACCAGCAAAAAATGTCTTCTTAAGTCTTGTGAGACTAAATATGAATTAATATCTGATTTTTTTTGATGCAGCGGAGAAAACAACCACTAAAAAAATAACATTACCACAACATTTATATTTCGTCTTTCTGTTTTTTTGCAGCTGAAGACAACCACTCAGAATATACAACAACACTCACCACAGAACCATCAAGCGGCAGCATCTACAACAGGTAAAGTAAAATCAATGAGATATACAAAACCAACAGAAAAAATGTCTTTGTAGAATTCTGGGGGTTAACTATTAATTAATATCTGATCTTTTTTTGCTGCAGCGGAGAAAACAACCACTGAAAAAAATAACATCACCACAATATTTATATTTGGTCTTTCTGTTTTATTTCAGCTGAGACAACCACTCAGAAGATACAACAACACTCACCACAGAACCATCAACAGCAGCATCTACAACAGGTAAAGTAAAATCAATGAGATACACAAGACCAACAGAAAAAATGTCTTTGTAGAAATTTGAGAGTCTAACTATGAATTAATATCTGATCTTTTTTTTGCTGCGGAGAAAACCACTGAAAAAAAAATAACATCACCACAATATTTATATATGGTCTTTCTGTTTTATTGCAGCTGAGACAACCACTCCAGAAGATACAACAACACTCACCACAGAACCATCAACAGCAGCATCTACAACAGGTAAAGTAAAATCCATGAGATACACAAGACCAACAAAAATGCCTTCTTAGACTATTTTGTGTCTAACTATGATTTATATCTGATCTTGTTTGATGCAGCGGAGAAAACAACCACTAAAAAATAACATCACCACAATATTTATATATGGTCTTTCTGTTTTATTGCAGCTGAGACAACCACTCCAGAAGATACAACAACACTCACCACAGAACCATCAACAGCAGCATCTACAACAGGTAAAGTAAAGGCATGAGATACACAAGACCAGCAAAAATGCTAATCTTAGACTCTTTTGTGTCTAATTATGATTTATATCTGATCTTGTTTACTCTAGTGGAGAAAACAACCACTATAAAAATAACATCACCACAATATTTACATTTGGTCTTTCTGTTTTATTTCAGCTGAGACAACCACACCAGAAGATACAACAACACTCACCACAGAACCATCAACAGCAGCATCTACAACAGGTAAAATAAAAAGGCATGAGAAACACAAGACCAACAGAAAAAATGTCTTTTGTAGAATTTTGAGAATCTAACTATGAATTAATATCTGATCTTTTTTTTGCAGTGGAAAAAACAACCACTGAAACAAATAACATCACCACAATATTTATATTTTGGTCTTTCTGTTTATTTCAGCTGAGACAACCACCAGAAGATACAACAACACTCACCACAGAACCATCAACAACAGCATCTACAACAGGTAAAGTAAAAGGCATAGAGATACACAAGACCAACAAAAATGTCTTCTTAGAGAATCTTGTGAGAGACTAAATATGAATTAATATCTGATTTTTTTGATGCAGCGGAGAAAACAACCACTAAAAAAATAACATTACCACAACATTTATATTTCGTCTTTCTGTTTTATTGCAGCTGAGACAACCACTCCAGAAGATACAACAACACTCACCACAGAACCATCAACAGCAGCATCTACAACAGGTAAAGTAAAATCCATGAGATACACAAGACCAACAAAAAATGCCTTCTTAGACTATTTTGTGTCTAACTATGATTTATATCTGATCTTGTTTGATGCAGCGGAGAAAACAACCACTAAAAAATAACATCAGCACAATATTTATATATGGTCTTTCTGTTTTATTGCAGCTGAGACAACCACTCCAGAAGATACAACAACACTCACCACAGAACCATCAACAGCAGCATCTACAACAGGTAAAGTAAAAGGCATGAGATACACAAGACCAACAAAAAATGCCTTCTTAGACTCTTTTGTGTCTAACTATGATTTATATCTGATCTGGTTTGCTCCAGTGGAGAAAACAACCACTATAAAAATAACATCACCACAATATTTATATTTGGTCTTTCTGTTTTATTTCAGTTGAGACAACCACTCCAGAAGATACAACAACACTCACCACAGAACCATCAACAGCAGCATCTACAACAGGTAAAGTAAAATCCATGAGATACACAAGACCAACAGAAAAATGTCTTTGTACAATTTTGAGAGTCTAACTATGAATTAATATCTGATCTTTTTTGATGCAGCTGAGAAAACAACCACTGAAAAAATAACATCAGCACAGTATTTACATTTGATCTTTCTATTTTATTTCAGCTGAGACAACCACACCAGAAGATACAACAACACTCACCACAGAACCATCAACAGCAGCATCTACAACAGGTAAAGTAAAATCCATGAGATACACAAGACCAACAGAAAAATGTTTTTGTAGAATTTTGGGAGTCTAACTATGATTTATATCTGATCTTGTTTTCTGCAGCGGTGAAAACAACCACTAAAAAAATAACATCACCACAATATTTATGTTTGGTCTTTCTGTTTTATTTCAGTTGAGACAACCACACCAGAAGATACAACAAAACTCACCACAGAACCATCAACAGCAGCATCTACAACAGGTAAAGTAAAATCAACGAGATACACAAGACCAACAGAAAAATGTCTTTGTAGAATTCTGAGAGTCTAACTATGAATTAATATCTGATCTTGTTTGCTGCAGCGGAGAAAACAACCACTAAAAAATAACATCACCACAATATTTATATTTGGTCTTTCTGTTTTATTTCAGCTGAGACAACCACACCAGAAGATACAACAACACTCACCACAGAACCATCAACAGCAGCATCTACAACAGGTAAAATAAAAGGCATGAGATACACAAGACCAAAAAAAAATGTCTTCTTAGAATCTTTGTGAGACTAAATATGAATTAATATCTGATCTTTTTTGATGCAGCGGAGAAAACAACCACTGAAAAAAAAACATTACTACAATATTTATATTTGGTCTTTCTGTTTTATTTCAGCTGAGACAACCACTCCAGAAGATACAACAACACTCACCACAGAACCATCAACAGCAGCATCTACAACAGGTAAAATAAAATCCATGAGATACACAAGACCAACAGAAAAATGTCTTTGTAGAATTTTGAGAGTCTAACTATGAATGAATATCTGATCTTTTTTTGCTGCAGCGGAGAAAACAAACACTGAAAAAATAACATCACCAGAATATTTATATTTGGTCTTTCTGTTTTATTTCAGCTGAGACAACCACACCAGAAGATACAACAACACTCACCACAGAACCATCAACAGCAGCATCAACAACAGGTAAAGTAAAAGGCATGAGATACACAAGACCAACCAAAAATGTCTTTGTAGAATTCTGAGAGGTTAACTATGAATTAATATCTGATCTTCTTTGCTGCAGCGGAGAAAACAACCACTGAAAAAAATAACATCACCACAATATTTATATTTGGTCTTTCTGTTTTATTTCAGCTGAGACAACCACTCCAGAAGATACAACAACACTCACCACAGAACCATCAACAGCAGCATCTACAACAGGTAAAGTAAAATCATGAGATACAAGACCAACAGAAAAATGTCTTTGTAGAATTCTGAGAGGTTAACTATGAATTAATATCTGATCTTTTTTGCTACAACGGAGAAAACAACCACTGAAAAAAATAACATCACTACAATATTTATATTTGGTCTTTCTGTTTTATTTCAGCTGAGACAACTCCTCCAGAAGATACAACAACACTCACCACAGAACCATCAACAGCAGCATCTACAACAGGTAAAGTAAAAGGCATGAGATACACAAGACCAACAAAAAATGCCACCTTAGACTCTTTTGTGTCTAACTATGAATTAATATCTGATCTTTTTTGCTGCAGCGGAGAAAACAACCACTGAAAAAAAAACATCAGCACAATATTTATATTTGGTCTTTCTGTTTTATTTCAGCTGAGACAACCACTCCAGAAGATACAACAACACTCACCACAGAACCATCAACAGCAGCATCTACAACAGGTAAAGTAAAAGGCATGAGATACACAAGACCAACAAAAAATGTCTTTGCCAGAATTTTGAGTCTAACTATGAATGAATATCTGATCTTGTTTGCTACAGTGGAGAAAACAACCACTGAAAAAATAACATCACCACAATATTTATATTTGGTCTTTCTGTTTTATTTCAGCTGAGACAACCACACCACATGATACAACAACACTCACCACAGAACCATCAACAGCAGCATCTACAACAGGTAAAGTAAAAGGCATGAGATACACAAGACCAACAAAAATGTCTTCTTAGACTCTTTTGTGTCTAACTATGAATTAATATCTGATCTTTTTGCTGCAGCGGGAGAAAACAACCACTGAAAAAATAACATCACCACAATATTTATATTTGGTCTTTCTGTTTTATTTCAGCTGAGACAACTCCTCCAGAAGATACAACAACACTCACCACAGAACCATCAACAGCAGCATCTACAACAGGTAAATAAAAGGCATGAGATACACAAGACCAACAAAAAAAATGTCTTTGTAGACTCTTTTTGTGTCTAACTATGAATTTATATCTGATCTTTTTTTGCTGCACGGAGAAAACAACCACTGAAAAAATAACATCACCACAATATTTATATATTGGTCTTTCTGTTTTATTTCAGCTGAGACAACCCCACACCAGAAGATACAACAACACTCACCACAGACCCATCAACAGCAGCATCTACAACAGGTAAAGTAAAATCCATGAGATACAAAGACCAACAGAAAAATGTCTTTGTAGAATTTTGAGAGTCTAACTATGAATGAATATCTGATCTTGTTTGCTACAGCGGAGAAAACAAACACTAAAAAATAACATCACCACAATATTTATATTTGGTGTTTCTGTTTTATTTCAGCTGAGACAACCACACCACATGATACAACAACACTCACCACAGAACCATCAACAGCAGCATCTACAACAGGTAAAGTAAAAGGCATGAGACACACAAGACCAACAAATAATGTCTTCTTAGACTCTCTTTTGTGTCTAACTATGAATTAATATCTGATCTTGTTTGCTGCAGCGAGAAAACAACCACTGAAAAAATAACATCACCACAATATTTATATTTGGTCTTTCTGTTTTATTGCAGCTGAGACAACCACTCCAGAAGATACAACAACACTCACCACAGAGCCATCAACAGCAGCATCTACAACAGGTAAAGTAAAATCAATGAGATACACAAGACCAACAGAAAAATATCTTTGTAGAATTTTGAGAGTCTAACTATGAATTAATATCTGATCTTGTTTGCTACAACGAGAAAACAACCACTGAAAAAATAACATCACTACAATATTTATATTTGGTCTATCTGTTTTATTGCAGCTGAGACTACCACTCCAGAAGATACAACAACACTCACCACTGAACCATCAACAGCAGCATCTACAACAGGTAAAGTAAAGGCATGAGATACACAAGACCAACAAAAAATGTCTTTGTAGAATTTTTTGTGTCTAACTATGAATTAATTTCTGATCTTTTTTGCTACAGCGGAGAAAACAACCACTGAAAAAAAAATAACATCACTACAATATTTATATTTGGTCTATCTGTTTTATTGCAGCTGAGACTACCACTCCAGAAGATACAACAACACTCACCACAGAACCATCAACAGTAGCATCTACAACAGGTAAAGTAAAAGGCATGAGATACGCAAGACCAACAAAAAATGCCTTCTTAGACTCTTTTGTGTCTAACTATGAATTAATATCTGATCTTTTTGCTGCAGCGGAGAAAACAACCACTGAAAAAAATAACATCACCACAATATTTATATTTGGTCTTTCTGTTTTATTTCAGCTGAGACAACCACACCAGAAGATACAACAACTCACCACAGAACCATCAACAGCAGCATCTACAACAGGTACAGTAAAAGGCATGAGATACACAAGACCAACAGAAAAATGTCTTTGTAGAATTTTTTTGAGTCTAACTATGAATTAATATCTGATCTTTTTTTTGCTGCAGCGGAGAAAACAACCACTGAAAAAAATAACATTACCACAACATTTATATTTGGTCTTTCTGTTTTATTTCAGCTGAGACAACCATTCCAGAAGATACAACAACACTCACCACAGAACCATCAACAGCAGCATCTACAACAGGTAAAGTAAAATCAATGAGATACACAAGACCAACAGAAAAAATGTCTTTGTAGAATTTTGAGAGTCTAACTATGAATTAATATCTGATCTTTTTTGCTGCAGCGGAGAAAACAACCACTGAAAAAATAACATCACCACAATATTTATATTTGGTCTTTCTGTTTTATTTCAGCTGAGACAACCACTCCAGAAGATACAACAACACTCACCACAGAACCATCAACAGCAGCATCTACAACAGGTAAAGTAAAAGGCATGAGATACACAAGACCAACAAAAAAATGTCTTTGTAGAATCTTTTGTGTCTAACTATGAATTAATATCTGATCTTTTTTGCTGCAGCGGAGAAAACAACCACTGAAAAAAATAACATCACCACAATATTTATATTTGGTCTTTCTGTTTTATTTCAGCTGAGACAACCACTCCAGAAGATACAACAACACTCACCACAGAACCATCAACAGCAGCATCTACAACAGGTAAAGTAAAATCCATGAGATACACAAGACCAACAAAAAATGTCTTCTTAGAATCTTGAGAGTCTAACTATGAATTAATATCTGATCTTTTTTGCTGCAGCGGAGAAAACAACCACTGAAAAAATAACATCACCACAATATTTATATTTGGTCTTTCTGTTTTATTTCAGCTGAGACAACCACACCAGAAGATACAACAACACTCACCACAGAACCATCAACAGCAGCATCTACAACAGGTAAAGTAAAATCCATGAGATACACAAGACCAACAGAAAAATGTCTTTGTAGAATTTTGAGAGTCTAACTATGAATGAATATCTGATCATGTTTGCTACAGTGGAGAAAACCAACACTAAAAAAATAACATCACCACAATATTTATATTTGGTCTTTCTGTTTTATTTCAGCTGAGACAACCACACCACAAGATACAACAACACTCACCACAGAACCATCAACAGCAGCATCTACAACAGGTAAAGTAAAAGGCATGAGATACACAAGACCAACAAAAATGTCTTCTTAGACTCTTTTTGTGTCTAACTATGAATTAATATCTGATCTTGTTTGCTGCAGCGGAAAACAACCACTGAAAAAATAACATAACCACAATATTTATATTGGGTCTTTCTGTTTTATTTCAGCTGAGACAACCACACCAGAAGATACAACAACACTCACCACAGAACCATCAACAGCAGCATCTACAACAGGTACTGTAAAAGGCATGAGATACACAAGACCAACAGAAAAATGTCTTTGTAGAATTTTGAGAGTCTAACTATGAATTAATATCTGATCTTTTTGCTGCAGCGGAGAAAACAACCACTGAAAAAATAACATCACCACAATATTTATATTTCGTCTTTCTGTTTTATTTCAGCTGAGACAACCACTCCAGAAGATACAACAACACTCACCACAGAACCATCAACAGCAGCATCTACAACAGGTAAAGTAAAAGGCATGAGATACACAAGACCAACAAAAATGTCTTTGTAGACTCTTTTGAGTCTAACTATGAATGAATATCTGATCTTTTTTGCTGCAGCGGAGAAAACAACCACTGAAAAAAATAACATCACCACAATATTTAAATTTGGTCTTTCTGTTTTATTGCAGCTGAGAACCACTCCAGAGACAACAACACTCACCACAGAACCATCAACAGAGCATCTACAACAGGTAAAGTAAAATCCATGAGATACACCCAACAGAAAAATGTGAACTATGAATTAATATCCTTTTTTGCTGCATGGAAAACAACCACTGCAAAATAACATTACCAAACATTTATATTTCATCTTTCTGTTTTATTTCAGCTGAGACAACCATTCCAGAAGATACAACAACACTCACCACAGACCAACAAAAATAAGGTAAAATCAATGAGATATACAAGACCAACAGAAAAATGTCTTTGTGAATTCTAAAACTATTAATTAATATCTGATCTTTTTTTTGCAGCGGAAAAACAACCACTGAAAAAAATAACATCACCACAATATTTATATTTGATCTTTCTGTTTTATTTCAGCTGAGACAACCACTCCAGAAGATACAACAACACTCACCACAGAACCATCAACAGCAGCATCTACAACAGGTAAAGTAAAATCAATGAGATACACAAGACCAACAGAAAAATGTCTTTGTAGAATTTTGAGAGTCTAACTATAAATTAATATCTGATCTTGTTTGCTGCAGCGGAGAAAACAACCACTGAAAAAAATAACATCACCACAATATTTATATTTGGTCTTTCTGTTTTATTGCAGCTGAGACAACCACACCAGAAGATCCAACAACACTCACCACAGAACCATCAACAGCAGCATCTACAACAGGTAAAGTAAAAGGCATGAGATACACAAGACCAACAGAAAAATGTCTTTGTAGAATTTTGAGAGTCTAACTATGAATGAATATCTGATCATGTTTGCAACAGTGGAGAAAACAAACACTAAAAAAATAACATCACCACAATATTTATATTTGGTCTTTCTGTGTTATTTCAGCTGAGACAACCACACCACATGATACAACAACACTCACCACAGAACCATCAACAGCAGCATCTACAACAGGTAAAGTAAAAGGCATGAGATACACAAGACCAACAAAAAATGTCTTCTTAGACTCTTTTGTGTCTAACTATGAATTAATATCTGATCTTTTTTTGCTGCAGCGGAGAAAACAACCACTGAAAAATAACATAACCACAATATTTATATTTGGTCTTTCTGTTTTATTTCAGCTGAGACAACCACTCCAGAAGATACAACAACACTCACCACAGAACCATCAACAGCAGCATCTACAACAGGTAAAGTAAAATCCATGAGATACACAAGACCAACAGAAAAATGTCTTTGTAGAATTTTGAGAGTCTAACTATGAATTAATATCTGATCTTCTTTGCTGCAGCGGAGAAAACAACCACTGAAAAAAATAACATCACCACAATATTTATATTTGGTCTTTCTGTTTTATTTCAGCTGAGACAACCACTCCAGAAGATACAACAACACTCACCACAGAACCATCAACAGCAGCATCTACAACAGGTAAAGTAAAAGGCATGAGATACACAAGACCAACAAAAAATGCCTTCTTAGACTCTTTTGTGTCTAACTATGAATGAATATCTGATCTTGTTTGCTGCAGCGGAGAAAACAACCACTGAAAAAAATAACATCACCACAATATTTAAATATGGTCTTTCTGTTTTATTGCAGCTGAGACAACCACTCCAGAAGATACAACAACACTCACCACAGAACCATCAACAGCAGCATCTACAACAGGTAAAGTAAAATCCATGAGATACACAAGACCAACAGAAAAATGTCTTTGTAGAATTTTGAGAGTCTAACTATGAATTAATATCTGATCTTTTTTGCTGCAGTGGAGAAAACAACCACTGAAAAAATAACATTACCACAACATTTATATTTCATCTTTCTGTTTTATTTCAGCTGAGACAACCATTCCAGAAGATACAACAACACTCACCACAGAACCATCAACGGCAGCATCTACAACAGGTAAGGTAAAATCAATGAGATATACAAGACCAACAGAAAAATGTCTTTGTAGAATTCTGAGAGGTTAACTATTAATTAATATCTGATCTTTTTGCTGCAGCGGAGAAAACAACCACTGAAAAAAATAACATCACCACAATATTTATATTTGGTCTTTCTGTTTTATTTCAGCTGAGACAACCATTCCAGAAGATACAACAACACTCACCACAGAACCATCAACAGCAGCATCTACAACAGGTAAAGTAAAATCAATGAGATACACAAGACCAACAGAAAAATGTCTTTGTAGAATTTTGAGAGTCTAACTATAAATTAATATCTGATCTTGTTTGCTGCAGCGGAGAAAACAACCACTGAAAAAAATAACATCACCACAATATTTATATTTGGTCTTTCTGTTTTATTGCAGCTGAGACAACCACACCAGAAGATACAACAACACTCACCATAGAACCATCAACAGCAGCATCTACAACAGGTAAAGTAATATCCATGAGATACACAAGACCAACAGAAAAATGTCTTTGTAGAATTTTGAGAGTCTAACTATGAATGAATATCTGATCTTGTTTGCTACAGCAGAGAAAACAAACACTAAAACAATAACATCACCACAATATTTATATTTGGTCTTCCTGTTTTATTTCAGCTGAGACAACCACACCACATGATACAACAACACTCACCACAGAACCATCAACAGCAGCATCTACAACAGGTAAAGTAAAAGGCATGAGATACACAAGACCAACAAATAATGTCTTCTTAGACTCTTTTCTGTATAACTATGAATTAATATCTGATCTTGTTTGCTGCAGCGGAGAAATCAACCACTGAAAAAAATAACATCAGCACAATATTTATATTTGGTCTTTCTGTTTTATTGCAGCTGAGACAACCACTCCAGAAGATACAACAACACTCACCACAGAGCCATCAACAGCAGCATCTACAACAGGTAAAGTAAAATCAATGAGATACACAAGACCAACAGAAAAATGTCTTTGTAGAATTTTGAGAGTCTAACTATGAATTAATATCTGATCTTGTTTGCTACAACAGAGAAAACAACCACTGAAAAAAATAACATCACTACAATATTTATATTTGGTCTATCTGTTTTATTGCAGCTGAGACTACCACTCCAGAAGATACAACAACACTCACCACTGAACCATCAACAGCAGCATCTACAACAGGTAAAGTAAAATCCATGAGATACACAAGACCAACAGAAAAATGTCTTTGTAGAATTTTGAGAGTCTAACTATGAATTAATTTCTGATCTTTTTTGCTACAACGGAGAAAACAACCACTGAAAAAAATAACATCACCACAATATTTATATTTGGTCTATCTGTTTTATTGCAGCTGAGACTACCACTCCAGAAGATACAACAACACTCACCACAGAACCATCAACAGTAGCATCTACAACAGGTAAAGTAAAAGGCATGAGATACACAAGACCAACAAAAAACACCTTCTTAGACTCTTTTGTGTCTAACTATGAATTAATATCTGATCTTGTTTGCTGCAGCGGAGAAAACAACCACTGAAAAAATAACATCACCACAATATTTATATTTGGTCTTTCTGTTTTATTTCAGCTGAGACAACCACACCAGAAGATACAACAACACTCACCACAGAACCATCAACAGCAGCATCTACAACAGGTAAAGTAAAATCCATGAGATACACAAGACCAACAGAAAAATGTCTTTGTAGAATTTTGAGAGTCTAACTATGAATTAATATCTGATCTTTTTTGCTGCAGCGGAGAAAACAACCACTGAAAAAATAACATCACCACAATATTTATATTTCGTCTTTCTGTTTTATTTCAGCTGAGACAACCACTCCAGAAGATACAACAACACTCACCACAGAACCATCAACAGCAGCATCTACAACAGGTAAAGTAAAAGGCATGAGATACACAAGACCAACAAAAAATGCCTTCTTAGACTCTTTTGTGTCTAACTATGAATTAATATCTGATCTTGTTTGCTGCAGCGGAGAAAACAACCACTGAAAAAAATAACATCACCACAATATTTATATTTGGTCTTTCTGTTTTATTTCAGCTGAGACAACCACACCAGAAGATACAACAACACTCACCACAGAACCATCAACAGCAGCATCTACAACAGGTACTGTAAAAGGCATGAGATACACAAGACCAACAGAAAAATGTCTTTGTAGAATTTTGAGAGTCTAACTATGAATTAATATCTGATCTTTTTTGCTGCAGCGGAGAAAACAACCACTGAAAAAATAACATCACCACAATATTTATATTTGGTCTTTCTGTTTTATTTCAGCTGAGACAACCACTCCAGAAGATACAACAACACTCACCACAGAACCATCAACAGCAGCATCTACAACAGGTAAAGTAAAAGGCATGAGATACACAAGACCTACAAAAAATGCCTTCTTAGACTCTTTTGTGTCTAACTATGAATGAATATCTGATCTTGTTTGCTGCAGCGGAGAAAACAACCACTGAAAAAATAACATCACCACAATATTTATATATGGTCTTTCTGTTTTAAAATGAGACAACCACTCCAGAAGATACAACAACACTCACCACAGAACCATCAACAGCAGCATCTACAACAGGTAAAGTAAAGGCATGAGATACACAAGACCAACAGAAAAATGTCTTTGTGATTTTGAGCTAACTATGAATTAATATCTGATCTTTTTTTGCTGCAGTGGAAACAACCACTGAAAAAATAACATTACCACAACATTTATATTTAGTCTTTCTGTTTTATTTCAGCTGAGACAACCATTCAAAGATACAACAACACTCACCACAGAACCATCAGCAGCATCTACAACAGGTAAAGGCATCAATGAGCTATACAAGACCAACAGAAAAAATGTCTTTGTAGAATTCTGAGAGTTTAACTATTAATTAATATCTGATCTTTTTTTTGCAGCGGAGAAAACAACCACTGAAAAAAATAACATCACCACAATATTTATATTTGGTCTTTCTGTTTTATTTCAGCTGAGACAACCACTCCAGAAGATACAACAACACTCACCACAGAACCATCAACAGCAGCATCTACAACAGGTAAAGTAAAATCAATGAGATACACAAGACCAACAGAAAAATGTCTTTGTAGAATTTTGAGAGTCTAACTATGAATTTATATCTGATCTTTTTTGCTGCAGCGGAGAAAACAACCACTGAAAAAAATAACATCACCACAATATTTATATTTGGTCTTTCTGTTTTATTTCAGCTGAGACAACCACACCAGAAGATACAACAACACTCACCATAGAACCATCAACAGCAGCATCTACAACAGGTAAAGTAATATCCATGAGATACACAAGACCAACAGAAAAATGTCTTTGTAGAATTTTGAGAGTCTAACTATGAATGAATATCTGATCTTGTTTGCTACAGCAGAGAAAACAAACACTAAAACAATAACATCACCACAATATTTATATTTGGTCTTTCTGTTTTATTTCAGCTGAGACAACCACACCACATGATACAACAACACTCACCACAGAACCATCAACAGCAGCATCTACAACAGGTAAAGTAAAAGGCATGAGATACACAAGACCAACAAATAATGTCTTCTTAGACTCTTTTGTGTCTAACTATGAATTAATATCTGATCTTGTTTGCTGCAGCGGAGAAATCAACCACTGAAAAAAATAACATCAGCACAATATTTATATTTGGTCTTTCTGTTTTATTGCAGCTGAGACAACCACTCCAGAAGATACAACAACACTCACCACAGAGCCATCAACAGCAGCATCTACAACAGGTAAAGTAAAATCAATGAGATACACAAGACCAACAGAAAAATGTCTTTGTAGAATTTTGAGAGTCTAACTATGAATTAATATCTGATCTTGTTTGCTACAACAGAAAACAACCACTGAAAAAATAACATCACTACAATATTTATATTTGGTCTATCTGTTTTATTTTGCAGCTGAGACTACCACTCCAGAAGATAAACAACACTCACCACTGAACCATCAACAGCAGCATCTACAACAGGTAAAGTAAAATCCATGAGATACACAAGACCAACAGAAAAATGTCTTTGTAGAATTTTGAGAGTCTAACTATGAATTAATTTCTGATCTTTTTTGCTACAATGGAGAAAACAACCACTGAAAAAAATAACATCACCACAATATTTATATTTCGTCTTTCTGTTTTATTTCAGCTGAGACAACCACTCCAGAAGATACAACAACACTCACCACAGAACCATCAACAGCAGCATCTACAACAGGTAAAGTAAAAGGCATGAGATACACAAGACCAACAAAAAAATGCCTTCTTAGACTCTTTTGTGTCTAACTATGAATGAATATCTGATCTTGTTTGCTGCAGCGGAGAAAACAACCACTGAAAAAAATAACATCACCACAATATTTATATATGGTCTTTCTGTTTTATTGCAGCTGAGACAACCACTCCAGAAGATACAACAACACTCACCACAGAACCATCAACAGCAGCATCTACAACAGGTAAAGTAAAAGGCATGAGATACACAAGACCAACAAAAAATGTCTTTGTAGAATTTTGAGAGTCTAACTATGAATTAATATCTGATCTTTTTTGCTGCAGTGGAAAAACAACCACTGAAAAAATAACATTACCACAACATTTATATTTCGTCTTTCTGTTTTATTTCAGCTGAGACAACCATTCCAGAAGATACAACAACACTCACCACAGAACCATCAACGGCAGCATCTACAACAGGTAAAGTAAAATCAATGAGATATACAAGACCAACAGAAAAATGTCTTTGTAGAATTCTGAGAGTTTAACTATTAATTAATATCTGATCTTTTTTTTGCAGCGGAGAAAACAACCACTGAAAAAATAACATCACCACAATATTTATATTTGGTCTTTCTGTTTATTTCAGCTGAGACAACCACTCCAGAAGATACAACAACACTCACCACAGAACCATCAACAGCAGCATCTACAACAGGTAAAGTAAAATCAATGACATACACAAGACCAACAGAAAAATGTCTTTGTAGAATTCTGAGAGTCTAACTATGAATTTATATCTGATCTTTTTTGCTGCAGCGGAGAAAACAACCACTGAAAAAAATAACATCACCACAATATTTATATTTGGTCTTTCTGTTTTATTTCAGCTGAGACAACCACACCAGAAGATACAACAACACTCACCATAGAACCATCAACAGCAGCATCTACAACAGGTAAAGTAATATCCATGAGATACACAAGACCAACAGAAAAATGTCTTTGTAGAATTTTGAGAGTCTAACTATGAATGAATATCTGATCTTGTTTGCTACAGCAGAGAAAACAAACACTAAAACAATAACATCACCACAATATTTATATTTGGTCTTCCTGTTTTATTTCAGCTGAGACAACCACACCACATGATACAACAACACTCACCACAGAACCATCAACAGCAGCATCTACAACAGGTAAAGTAAAAGGCATGAGATACACAAGACCAATAAATAATGTCTTCTTAGACTCTTTTGTGTCTAACTATGAATTAATATCTGATCTTGTTTGCTGCAGCGGAGAAATCAACCACTGAAAAAAATAACATCAGCACAATATTTATATTTGGTCTTTCTGTTTTATTGCAGCTGAGACAACCACTCCAGAAGATACAACAACACTCACCACAGAGCCATCAACAGCAGCATCTACAACAGGTAAAGTAAAATCAATGAGATACACAAGACCAACAGGAAAATGTCTTTGTAGAATTTTGAGAGTCTAACTATGAATTAATATCTGATCTTGTTTGCTACAACAGAGAAAACAACCACTGAAAAAAATAACATCACTACAATATTTATATTTGGTCTATCTGTTTTATTGCAGCTGAGACTACCACTCCAGAAGATACAACAACACTCACCACTGAACCATCAACAGCAGCATCTACAACAGGTAAAGTAAAATCCATGAGATACACAAGACCAACAGAAAAATGTCTTTGTAGAATTTTGAGAGTCTAACTATGAATTAATTTCTGATCTTTTTTTTTGCTACAATGGAAAAACAACCACTGAAAAAAATAACATCACTACAATATTTATATTTGGTCTATCTGTTTTATTGCAGCTGAGACTACCACTCCAGAAGATACAACAACACTCACCACAGAACCATCAACAGTAGCATCTACAACAGGTAAAGTAAAAGGCATGAGATACACAAGACCAACAAAAAACGCCTTCTTAGACTCTTTTGTGTCTAACTATGAATGAATATCTGATCTTGTTTGCTGCAGCGGAGAAAACAACCACTGAAAAAATAACATCACCACAATATTTATATTTGGTCTTTCTGTTTTATTTCAGCTGAGACAACCACACCAGAAGATACAACAACACTCACCACAGAACCATCAACAGCAGCATCTACAACAGGTAAAGTAAAATCAATGAGATACACAAGACCAACAGAAAAATGTCTTTGTAGAATTTTGAGAGTCTAACTATGAATGAATATCTGATCTTGTTTGCTACAGCGGAGAAAACAAACACTAAAAAAATAACATCACCACAATATTTATATTTGGTCTTTCTGTTTTATTTCAGCTGAGACAACCACACCAGAAGATACAACAACACTCACCACAGAACCATCAACAGCAGCATCTACAACAGGTAAAGTAAAGGCATGAGATATACAAGACCAACAGAAAATATCTTTGTAGAATTTTGAGAGTCTAAATATGAATTAATATCTGATCTTTTTTTGCTGCAGCGGAGAAAACAACCACTGAAAAAAATAACATCACCACAATATTTATATTTGGTCTTTCTGTTTTATTTCAGCTGAGACAACCACTCCAGAAGATACAACAACACTCACCACAGAACCATCAACAGCAGCATCTACAACAGGTAAAGTAAAATCATCAGATACACAAGACCAACAAAAATGTCTTCTTAGAATCTTGTGAGTCTAAATATAAATTAACATCTGATCTTCTATGCTGCAGCGGAGAAAACAACCACTAAAAAAATAATATCACCACAATATTTATATTTGGTCTTTCTGTTTTATTTCAGCTGAGACAACCACACCAGAAGATACAACAACACTCACCACAGAACCATCAACAGCAGCATCTACAACAGGTAAAGTAAAATGCATGAGATACACAAGACCAACAAAAAATGCCTTCTTAGACTCTTTTGTGTCTAACTATGAATGAATATCTGATCTTGTTTGCTGCAGCGGAGAAAACAACCACTGAAAAAAATAACATCACCACAATATTTACATTTGGTCTTTCTGTTTTATTTCAGCTGAGACAACCACACCACATGATACAACAACACTCACCACAGAACCATCAACAGCAGCATCTACAACAGGTAAAGTAAAAGGCATGAGATTCCCAAGACCAACAAAAAATGTCTTCTTAGACTCTTTTGTGTCTAACTATGAATTAATATCTGATCTTTTTTTGCTGCAGTGGAGAAAACAACCACTGAAAAAATAACATCACCACAATATTTATATTTGGTCTTTCTGTTTTATTGCAGCTGAGACAACCACTCCAGAAGATACAACAACACTCACCACAGAACCATCAACAGCAGCATCTACAACAGGTAAAGTAAAAGGCATGAGATACACAAGACCAACAGAAAAATGTCTTTGTAGAATTCTGAGAGTTTAACTATTAATTAATATCTGATCTTTTTGCTGCAGCGGAGAAAACAACCACTGAAAAAAATAACATCACCACAATATTTATATTTGGTCTTTCTGTTTTATTTCAGCTGAGACAACCACTCCAGAAGATACAACAACACTCACCACAGAACCATCAACAGCAGCATCTACAACAGGTAAAGTAAAATCAATGACATACACAAGACCAACAGAAAAATGTCTTTGTAGAATTTTGAGAGTCTAACTATGAATTTATATCTGATCTTTTTTTTTTGCTGCAGCGGAGAAAACAACCACTGAAAAAATAACATCACCACAATATTTATATTTGGTCTTTCTGTTTTATTTCAGCTGAGACAACCACACAGAAGATACAACAACACTCACCATAGAACCATCAACAGCAGCATCTACAACAGGTAAAGTAATATCCATGAGATACACAAGACCAACAGAAAAATGTCTTTGTAGAATTTTGAGAGTCTAACTATGAATGAATATCTGATCTTGTTTGCTACAGCAGAAAAACAAACACTAAAACAATAACATCACCACAATATTTATATTTGGTCTTCCTGTTTTATTTCAGCTGAGACAACCACACCACATGATACAACAACACTCACCACAGAACCATCAACAGCAGCATCTACAACAGGTAAAGTAAAAGGCATGAGATACACAAGACCAACAAATAATGTCTTCTTAGACTCTTTTGTGTCTAACTATGAATTAATATCTGATCTTGTTTGCTGCAGCGGAGAAAACAACCACTGAAAAAAATAACATCACCACAATATTTATATTTGGTCTTTCTGTTTTATTGCAGCTGAGACAACCACTCCAGAAGATACAACAACACTCACCACAGAGCCATCAACAGCAGCATCTACAACAGGTAAAGTAAAATCAATGAGATACACAAGACCAACAGAAAAATGTCTTTGTAGAATTTTGAGAGTCTAACTATGAATTAATATCTGATCTTGTTTGCTACAACAGAGAAAACAACCACTGAAAAAAATAACATCACTACAATATTTATATTTGGTCTATCTGTTTTATTGCAGCTGAGACTACCACTCCAGAAGATACAACAACACTCACCACTGAACCATCAACAGCAGCATCTACAACAGGTAAAGTAAAATCCATGAGATACACAAGACCAACAGAAAAATGTCTTTGTAGAATTTTGAGAGTCTAACTATGAATTAATTTCTGATCTTTTTTGCTACAATGGAGAAAACAACCACTGAAAAAAATAACATCACTACAATATTTATATTTGGTCTATCTGTTTTATTGCAGCTGAGACTACCACTCCAGAAGATACAACAACACTCACCACAGAACCATCAACAGTAGCATCTACAACAGGTAAAGTAAAAGGCATGAGATACACAAGACCAACAAAAAACGCCTTCTTAGACTCTTTTGTGTCTAACTATGAATGAATATCTGATCTTGTTTGCTGCAGCGGAGAAAACAACCACTGAAAAAAATAACATCACCACAATATTTATATTTGGTCTTTCTGTTTTATTTCAGCTGAGACAACCACACCAGAAGATACAACAACACTCACCACAGAACCATCAACAGCAGCATCTACAACAGGTAAAGTAAAAGGCATGAGATACACAAGACCAACAAAAAATGTCTTCTTAGAATCCTGTGATTCTAAATATGAATTAATATCTGATCTTTTTTGCTGCAGCGGAGAAAACAACCACTGAAAAAAATAACATCACCACAATATTTATATTTGGTCTTTCTGTTTTATTTCAGCTGAGACAACCAATCTAGAACATACAACAACACTCAACACAGAACCATCAACAGCAGCATCTACAACAGGTAAAGTAAAATCCATGAGATACACAAGACCAACAAAAAATGTCTTTGTAGAATTTTTTGAGTCTAACTATGAATGAATATCTGATCTTGTTTGCTACAGCGGAGAAAACAAACACTGAAAAAATAACATCACCACAATATTTATATTTGGTCTTTCTGTTTTATTTCAGCTGAGACAACCACTCCAGAAGATACAACAACACTCACCACAGAACCATCAACAGCAGCATCTTCAACAAGTACAGTAAAAGGCATGAGATACACAAGACCAACAGAAAAATATCTTTGTAGAATTTTGAGAGTCTAACTATGAATTAATATCTGATCTTTTTTGCTGCAGTGGAGAAAACAACCAGGGAAAAATAACATCACCACAATATTTATATTTGGTCTATCTGTTTTATTGCAGCTGAGACAACCACTCCAGAAGATACAACAACACTCACCACAGAACCATCAACAGCAGCATCTACAACAGGTAAAGTAAAATCCATGAGATACACAAGACCAACAGAAAAATGTCTTTGTAGAATTTTGAGAGTCTAACTATGAATTAATATCTGATCTTTTTTGCTGCAGCGGAGAAAACAACCACTGAAAAAAAATAACATCACCACAATATTTATATTTGGTCTTTCTGTTTTATTTCAGCTGAGACAACCACACCAGAAGATACAACAACACTCACCACAGAACCATCAACAGCAGCATCTACAACAGGTAAAGTAAAATCCATGAGATACACAAGACCAACAGAAAAATGTCTTTGTAGAATTTTGAGAGTCTAACTATGAATGAATATCTGATCTTGTTTGCTACAGCGGAGAAAACAAACACTAAAAAAATAACATCACCACAATATTTATATTTGGTCTTTCTGTTTTATTTCAGCTGAGACAACCACACCACATGATACAACAACACTCACCACAGAACCATCAACAGCAGCATCTACAACAGGTAAAGTAAAAGGCATGAGATACACAAGACCAACAAAAAATGTCTTCTTAGACTCTTTTGTGTCTAACTATGAATTAATATCTGATCTTGTTTGCTGCAGCGGAGAAAACAACCACTGAAAAAAAAATAACATCACCACAATATTTATATTTGGTCTTTCTGTTTTATTTCAGCTGAGACAACCACTCCAGAAGATACAACAACACTCACCAAGAACCATCAACAGCAGCATCTACAACAGGTAAAGTAAAATCAATGAGATACACAAGACCAACAGAAAAATGTCTTTGTAGAATTTTGAGAGTCTAACTATGAATTAATATCTGATCTTGTTTGCTACAACAGAGAAAACAACCACTGAAAAAATAACATCACTACAATATTTATATTTGGTCTTTCTGTTTTATTGCAGCTGAGACTACCACTCCAGAAGATACAACAACACTCACCACAGAACCATCAACAGCAGCATCTACAACAGGTAAAGTAAAATCCATGAGATACACAAGACCAACAGAAAAATGTCTTTGTAGAATTTTGAGAGTCTAACTATGAATTAATTTCTGATCTTTTTGCTACAATGGAGAAAACAACCACTGAAAAAAAATAACATCACCACAATATTTATATTTGGTCTATCTGTTTTATTGCAGCTGAGACTACCACTCCAGAAGATACAACAACACTCACCACAGAACCATCAACAGTAGCATCTACAACAGGTAAAGTAAAAGGCATGAGATACACAAGACCAACAAAAAAATTCTTAGACTCTTTTGTGTCTAACTATGAATGAATATCTGATCTTTTTGCTGCAGCGGAGAAAACAACCACTGAAAAAATAACATCACCACAATATTTATATTTGGTCTTTCTGTTTATTTCAGCTGAGACAACCACACCAGAAGATACAACAACACTCACCACAGAACCATCAACAGCAGCATCTACAACAGGTAAAGTAAAAGGCATGAGATACACAAGACCAACAAAAAATGTCTTCTTAGAATCCTGTGATTCTAAATATGAATTAATATCTGATCTTTTTTGCTGCAGCGGAGAAAACAACCACTGAAAAAATAACATCACCACAATATTTATATTTGGTCTTTCTGTTTTATTTCAGCTGAGACAACCAATCTAGAACATACAACAACACTCAACACAGAACCATCAACAGCAGCATCTACAACAGGTAAAGTAAAATCCATGAGATACACAAGACCAACAGAAAAATGTCTTTGTAGAATTTTGAGAGTCTAACTATGAATGAATATCTGATCTTGTTTGCTACAGCGGAGAAAACAAACACTGAAAAAATAACATCACCACAATATTTATATTTGGTCTTTCTGTTTTATTTCAGCTGAGACAACCACTCCAGAAGATACAACAACACTCACCACAGAACCATCAACAGCAGCATCTTCAACAAGTACAGTAAAAGGCATGAGATACACAAGACCAACAGAAAAATATCTTTGTAGAATTTTGAGAGTCTAACTATGAATTAATATCTGATCTTTTTTGCTGCAGTGGAGAAAACAACCAGGGAAAAATAACATCACCACAATATTTATATTTGGTCTATCTGTTTTATTGCAGCTGAGACAACCACTCCAGAAGATACAACACTCACCACAGAACCATCAACAGCAGCATCTACAACAGGTAAAGTAATATCCTCGAGATACACAAGACCAACAGAAAAATGTCTTTGTAGAATTTTGAGAGTCTAACTATGAATTAATTTCTGATCTTTTTTGCTACAACGGAGAAAACAACCACTGAAAAAAATAACATCACTACAATATTTATATTTGGTCTATCTGTTTTATTGCAGCTGAGACTACCACTCCAGAAGATACAACAAAACTCACCACAGAACCATCAACAGCAGCATCTACAACAGGTAAAGTAAAAGGCATGAGATACACAAGACCAACAAAAAATGCCTTCTTAGACTCTTTTGTGTCTAACTATGAATTAATATCTGATCTTGTTTGCTGCAGCGGAGAAAACAACCACTGAAAAAAATAACATCACCACAATATTTATATTTGGTCTCTCTGTTTTATTTCAGCTGAGACAACCACTCCAGAAGATACAACAACACTCACCACAGAACCATCAACAGCAGCATCAACAACAGGTACAGTAAAAGGCGTGAGATATACAATACCAACAAAAAATGTCTTCTTAGAATCTTTTGAGTCTAAATATGAATTAACATCTGATCTTTTTTTGCTGCAGCGGAGAAAACAACCACTGAAAAAAAATAACATCACCACAATATTTATATTTGGTCTTTCTGTTTTATTTCAGCTGAGACAACCACACCAGAAGATACAACAACACTCACCACAGAACCATCAACAGCAGCATCTACAACAGGTAAAGTAAAAGGCATGAGATACACAAGACCAACAAAAAATGTCTTTGTAGAATTTTGAGAGTCTAACTATGAATTAATATCTGATCTTTTTTGCTGCAGCGGAGAAAACAACCACTGAAAAAATAACATTACCACAACATTTGTATTTCGTCTTTCTGTTTTATTTCAGCTGAGACAACCACTCCAGAAGATACAACAACACTCACCACAGAACCATCAACAGCAGCATCTACAACAGGTAAAGTAAAATCATGAGATACACAAGACCAACAGAAAAATGTCTTTGTAGAATTTTGAGAGTCTAACTATGAATGAATATCTGATCTTGTTTGCTACAGCGGAGAAAACAAACACTGAAAAAATAACATCACCACAATATTTATATTTGGTCTTTCTGTTTTATTGCAGCTGAGACAACCACTCCAGAAGATACAACACTCACCACAGAACCATCAACAGCAGCATCTACAACAGGTAAAGTAATATCCTCGAGATACACAAGACCAACAGAAAAATGTCTTTGTAGAATTTTGAGAGTCTAACTATGAATTAATATCTGATCTTTTTGCTGCAGCGGAGAAAACAACCACTGAAAAAATAACATCACCACAATATTTATATTTGGTCTTTCTGTTTTATTTCAGCTGAGACAACCACTCCAGAAGATACAACAACACTCACCACAGAACCATCAACAGCAGCATCTACAACAGGTAAAGTAAAAGGCATGAGATACACAAGACCAACAAAAAATGTCTTCTTAGAATCTTGTGAGTCTAAATATGAATTAACATCTGATCTTTTTTTTTTTTTGCTGCAGCGGAGAAAACAACCACTGAAAAAAAATAACATCACCACAATATTTATATTTGGTCTCTCTGTTTTATTGCAGCTGAGACAACCACTCCAGAAGATACAACACTCACCACAGAACCATCAACAGCAGCATCTACAACAGGTAAAGTAATATCCTCGAGATACACAAGACCAACAGAAAAAATGTCTTTGTAGAATTTTGAGAGTCTAACTATGAATTAATTTCTGATCTTTTTTGCTACAACGGAGAAAACAACCACTGAAAAAAATAACATCACTACAATATTTATATTTGGTCTATCTGTTTTATTGCAGCTGAGACAACCATTCCAGAAGATACAACAAAACTCACCACAGAACCATCAACAGCAGCATCTACAACAGGTAAAGTAAAAGGCATGAGATACACAAGACCAACAAAAATGCCTTCTTAGACTCTTTTGTGTCTAACTATGAATTAATATCTGATCTTGTTTGCTGCAGCGGAGAAAACAACCACTGAAAAAAATAACATCACCACAATATTTATATTTGGTCTCTCTGTTTTATTTCAGCTGAGACAACCACTCCAGAAGATACAACAACACTCACCACAGAACCATCAACAGCAGCATCAACAACAGGTACAGTAAAAGGCGTGAGATATACAATACCAACAAAAAATGTCTTCTTAGAATCTTTTGAGTCTAAATATGAATTAACATCTGATCTTTTTTGCTGCAGCGGAGAAAACAACCACTGAAAAAAATAACATCACCACAATATTTATATTTGGTCTTTCTGTTTTATTTCAGCTGAGACAACCACTCCAGAAGATACAACAACACTCACCACAGAACCATCAACAGCAGCATCTACAACAGGTAAAGTAAAAGGCATGAGATACACAAGACCAACAGAAAAATGTCTTTGTAGAATTTTGAGAGTCTAACTATGAATTAATATCTGATCTTTTTTGCTGCAGCGGAGAAAACAACCACTGAAAAAATAACATTACCACAACATTTATATTTGGTCTTTCTGTTTTATTTCAGCTGAGACAACCACTCCAGAAGATACAACAACACTCACCACTGAACCATCAACAGCAGCATCTACAACAGGTAAAGTAAAAGGCATGAGATACACAAGACCAACAAAAAATGTCTTCTTAGAATCCTGTGATTCTAAATATGAATTAATATCTGATCTTTTTTGCTGCAGCGGAGAAAACAACCACTGAAAAAATAACATCACCACAATATTTATATTTGGTCTTTCTGTTTTATTTCAGCTGAGACAACCACTCCAGAAGATACAACAACACTCACCACAGAACCATCAACAGCAGCATCTACAACAGGTAAAGTAAAAGGCATGAGATACACAAGACCAACAGAAAAATGTCTTTGTAGAATTTTGAGAGTCTAACTATGAATGAATATCTGATCTTGTTTGGTACAGCGGAGAAAACAAACACTGAAAAAATAACATCACCACAATATTTATATTTGGTCTTTCTGTTTTATTGCAGCTGAGACAACCACTCCAGAAGATACAACACTCACCACAGAACCATCAACAGCAGCATCTACAACAGGTAAAGTAATATCCTCGAGATACACAAGACCAACAGAAAAATGTCTTTGTAGAATTTTGAGAGTCTAACTATGAATTAATATCTGATCTTTTTTGCTGCAGCGGAGAAAACAACCACTGAAAAAATAACATCACCACAATATTTATATTTGGTCTTTCTGTTTTATTTCAGCTGAGACAACCACTCCAGAAGATACAACAACACTCACCACAGAACCATCAACAGCAGCATCTACAACAGGTAAAGTAAAAGGCATGAGATACACAAGACCAACAAAAAATGTCTTCTTAGAATCTTGTGAGTCTAAATATGAATTAACATCTGATCTTTTTTGCTGCAGCGGAGAAAACAACCACTGAAAAAAATAACATCACCACAATATTTATATTTGGTCTCTCTGTTTTATTGCAGCTGAGACAACCACTCCAGAAGATACAACACTCACCACAGAACCATCAACAGCAGCATCTACAACAGGTAAAGTAATATCCTCGAGATACACAAGACCAACAGAAAAATGTCTTTGTAGAATTTTGAGAGTCTAACTATGAATTAATTTCTGATCTTTTTTGCTACAACGGAGAAAACAACCACTGAAAAAAATAACATCACTACAATATTTATATTTGGTCTATCTGTTTTATTGCAGCTGAGACAACCATTCCAGAAGATACAACAAAACTCACCACAGAACCATCAACAGCAGCATCTACAACAGGTAAAGTAAAAAGGCATGAGATACACAGACCAACAAAAAATGCCTTCTTAGAGTCTTTTTTTGTGTCTAACTATGAATTAATATCTGATCTTGTTTGCTGCAGCGGAGAAAACAACCACTGAAAAAAATAACATCACCACAATATTTATATTTGGTCTCTCTGTTTTATTTCAGCTGAGACAACCACTCCAGAAGATACAACAACACTCACCACAGAACCATCAACAGCAGCATCAACAACAGGTACAGTAAAAAATGAGATATACAATACCAACAAAAAATGTCTTCTTAGAATCTTTTGAGTCTAAATATGAATTAACATCTGATCTTTTTTGCTGCAGTGGAGAAAACAACCACTGAAAAAATAACATTACCACAACATTTATATTTCGTCTTTCTGTTTTATTTCAGCTGAGACAACCATTCCAGAAGATACAACAACACTCACCACAGAACCATCAATGGCAGCATCTACAACAGGTAAAGTAAAATCAATGAGATATACAAGACCAACAGAAAAATGTCTTTGTAGAATTCTGAGAGTTTAACTATTAATTAATATCTGATCTTTTTGCTGCAGCGGAGAAAACAACCACTGAAAAAAATAACATCACCACAATATTTATATTTGGTCTTTCTGTTTTATTTCAGCTGAGACAACCACACCAGAAGATACAACAACACTCACCATAGAACCATCAACAGCAGCATCTACAACAGGTAAAGTAATATCCATGAGATACACAAGACCAACAGAAAAATGTCTTTGTAGAATTTTGAGAGTCTAACTATGAATGAATATCTGATCTTTTTTTGCTACAGCAGAAAACAAACACTAAAAAAATAACATCACCACAATATTTATATTTGGTCTTCCTGTTTTATTTCAGCTGAGACAACCACCAGATGATACAACAACACTCACCACAGAACCATCAACAGCAGCATCTACAACAGGTAAAGTAAAGGCATGAGATACACAAGACCAACAAAAATGTCTTCTTAGACTCTTTTGTGTCTAAATATGAATTAATATCTGATCTTGTTTGCTGCAGCGGAGAAAACAACCACTGAAAAAATAACATCACCACAATATTTATATTTCGTCTTTCTGTTTTATTGCAGCTGAGACAACCACTCCAGAAGATACAACAACACTCACCACAGAACCATCAACAGCAGCATCTACAACAGGTACAGTAAAAGGCATGAGATACACAAGACCAACAGAAAAATGTCTTTGTAGAGAGTCTAACTATGAATTAATATCTGATCTTGTTTGCTAAACAGAGAAAACAACCACTGAAAAAAATAACATCACTACAATATTTATATTTGGTCTATCTGTTTTATTGCAGCTGAGACTACCACTCCAGAAGATACAACAACACTCACCACTGAACCATCAACATCTACAACAGGTAAAGTAAAATCCATGAGATACACAAGACCAACAGAAAAATGTCTTTGTAGAATTTTGGAAGTCTAACTATGAATTAATTTCTGATCTTTTTTGCTACAATGGAGAAAACAACCACTGAATAAAATAACATCACTACAATATTTATATTTGGTCTATCTGTTTTATTGCAGCTGAGACTACCACTCCAGAAGATACAACAACACTCACCACAGAACCATCAACAGTAGCATCTACAACAGGTAAAGTAAAAGGCATGAGATACACAAGACCAACAAAAAATGCCTTCTTAGACTCTTTTGTGTCTAACTATGAATGAATATCTGATCTTGTTTGCTGCAGCGGAGAAAACAACCACTGAAAAAAATAACATCACCACAATATTTATATTTGGTCTTTCTGTTTTATTTCAGCTGAGACAACCACACCAGAAGATACAACAACACTCACCACAGAACCATCAACAGCAGCATCTACAACAGGTAAAGTAAAATCAATGAGATACACAAGACCAACAGAAAAATGTCTTTGTAGAATTTTGAGAGTCTAACTATGAATTAATATCTGATCTTTTTTTGCTGCAGCGGAGAAAACAACCACTGAAAAATAACATCACCACAATATTTATATTTGGTCTTTCTGTTTTATTTCAGCTGAGACAACCACTCCAGAAGATACAACAACACTCACCACAGAACCATCAACAGCAGCATCTACAACAGGTAAAGTAAAAGGCATGAGATACACAAGACCAACAAAAAATGCCTTCTTAGACTCTTTTGTGTCTAACTATGAATGAATATCTGATCTTGTTTGCTGCAGCGGAGAAAACAACCACTGAAAAAATAACATCACCACAATATTTATATTTGGTCTTTCTGTTTTATTTCAGCTGAGACAACCACTCCAGAAGATACAACAACACTCACCACAGAACCATCAACAGCAGCATCTACAACAGGTAAAGTAAAGGCATGAGATACACAAGACCAACAGAAAAATGTCTTTGTAGAATTTTGATGAACTCTAATTAATATCTGATCTTTTTTTTTTTTTGCTGCAGTGGAGAAAACAACCACTGAAAAATAACATTAACAACATTTATATTTCGTCTTTTTGTTTTATTTCAGCTGGACAACCATTCCAGAAATACAACAACACTGAAAAACCATAACATCACAACAAAAGTAAAATTTATATTTGGTTCTGAGAGTTTAACTTTAATTAATATCTGATTTTTTTCTGCAGCTGAGAAAACAACCACTGAAAAAAAAATAACCAGAAGATTTCAGCTGAACAACCACTCACCCACAGAACCATCAACAGCAGCATCTACAACAGGTAAAGTAATATCCATGAGATACACAAGACCAACAGAAAAATGTCTTTGTAGAATTTTTTGAGTCTAACTATGAATGAATATCTGATCTTGTTTGCTGCAGCAGAGAAACAAACACTAAAAAAATAACATCACCACAATATTTATATTTGGTCTTTCTGTTTTATTTCAGCTGAGACAACCACACCAGAAGATACAACAACACTCACCACAGAACCATCAACAGCAGCATCTACAACAGGTAAAGTAAAAGGCATGAGATACACAAGACCAACAAATAATGTCTTCTTAGAATCTTTTGAGTCTAACTATGAATTAATATCTGATCTTTTTTGCTGCAGCGGAGAAAACAACCACTGAAAAAAAAATAACATCACCACAATATTTATATTTGGTCTTTCTGTTTTATTGCAGCTGAGACAACCACTCCAGAAGATACAACAACACTCACCACAGAACCATCAACAGCAGCATCTACAACAGGTAAAGTAAAATCAATGAGATACACAAGACCAACAGAAAAATGTCTTTGTAGAATTTTGAGAGTCTAACTATGAATTAATATCTGATCTTGTTTGCTACAACAGAGAAAACAACCACTGAAAAAAATAACATCACTACAATATTTATTTTTGGTCTATCTGTTTTATTGCAGCTGAGACTACCACTCCAGAAGATACAACAACACTCACCACAGAGCCATCAACAGCAGCATCTACAACAGGTAAAGTAAAATCAATGAGATACACAAGACCAACAGAAAAAATGTCTTTGTAGAATTTTGAGAGTCTAACTATGAATTAATATCTGATCTTGTTTGCTACAACAGAAAACAACCACTGAAAAAATAACATCACTACAATATTTATATTTGGTCTATCTGTTTTATTTCAGCTGAGACTACCACTCCAGAAGATACAACAACACTCACCACAGAACCATCAACAGCAGCATCTACAACAGGTAAAGTAAAAGGCATGAGATACACAAGACCAACAAAAATGTCTTCTTAGACTCTTTTGTGTCTAACTATGAATGAATATCTGATCTTGTTTGCTGCAGCGGAGAAAACAACCACTGAAAAAAATAACATCACCACAATATTTATATTTGGTCTTTCTGTTTTATTTCAGCTGAGACAACCACACCAGAAGATACAACAACACTCACCACAGAACCATCAACAGCAGCATCTACAACAGGTAAAGTAAAATCAATGAGATACACAAGACCAACAGAAAAATGTCTTTGTAGAATTTTGAGAGTCTAACTATGAATGAATATCTGATCTTGTTTGCTGCAGCGGAGAAAACAAACACTGAAAAAATAACATCACCACAATATTTATATTTGGTCTTTCTGTTTTATTTCAGCTGAGACAACCACACCAGAAGATACAACAACACTCACCACAGAACCATCAACAGCAGCATCTACAACAGGTAAAGTAAAAGGCATGAGATACACAAGACCAACAAAAATGTCTTCTTAGACTCTTTTGTGTCTAACTATGAATTAATATCTGATCTTTTTGCTGCAGCGGAGAAAACAACCACTGAAAAAAATAACATCACCACAATATTTATATTTGGTCTTTCTGTTTTATTGCAGCTGAGACAACCACTCCAGAAGATACAACAACACTCACCACAGAGCCATCAACAGCAGCATCTACAACAGGTAAAGTAAAATCAATGAGATACACAAGACCAACAGAAAATGTCTTTGTAGAATTTTGAGAGTCTAACTATGAATTAATATCTGATCTTGTTTGCTACAACAGAGAAAACAACCACTGAAAAAATAACATCACTACAATATTTATATTTGGTCTATCTGTTTTATTGCAGCTGAGACTACCACTCCAGACAACAACACTCACCACTGAACCATCAACAGCAGCATCTACAACAGGTAAAGTAAAATCCATGAGATACACAAGACCAACAGAAAAATGTCTTTGTAGAATTTTGAGAGTCTAACTATGAATTAATTTCTGATCTTTTTTTTTGCTACAATGGAAAAACAACCACTGAAAAAAATAACATCACTACAATATTTATATTTGGTCTATCTGTTTTATTGCAGCTGAGACAACCACTCCAGAAGATACAACAACACTCACCACAGAACCATCAACAGCAGCATCTACAACAGGTAAAGTAAAAGGCATGAGATACACAAGACCAACAAAAAAATGCCTTCTTAGACTCTTTTGTGTCTAACTATGAATTAATATCTGATCTTGTTTGCTGCAGCGGAGAAAACAACCACTGAAAAAAAATAACATCACCACAATATTTATATTTGGTCTTTCTGTTTTATTTCAGCTGAGACAACCACACCAGAAGATACAACAACACTCACCACAGAACCATCAACAGCAGCATCTACAACAGGTAAAGTAAAATCAATGAGATACACAAGACCAACAGAAAAATGTCTTTGTAGAATTTTGAGAGTCTAACTATGAATTAATATCTGATCTTTTTTTTTTGCTGCAGCGGAGAAAACAACCACTGAAAAAAATAACATCACCACAATATTTATATTTGGTCTTTCTGTTTTATTTCAGCTGAGACAACCACTCAGAAGATACAACAACACTCACCACAGAACCATCAACAGCAGCATCTACAACAGGTAAAGTAAAAGGCATGAGATACACAAGACCAACAAAAAATGCCTTCTTAGACTCTTTTCTGTCTAACTATGAATGAATATCTGATCTTGTTTGCTGCAGCGGAGAAAACAACCACTGAAAAAAATAACATCACCACAATATTTATATTTGGTCTTTCTGTTTTATTGCAGCTGAGACAACCACTCCAGAAGATACAACAACACTCACCACAGAACCATCAACAGCAGCATCTACAACAGGTAAAGTAAAAGGCATGAGATACACAAGACCAACAGAAAAATGTCTTTGTAGAATTTTGAGAGTCTAACTATGAATTAATATCTGATCTTTTTTGCTGCAGTGGAGAAAACAACCACTGAAAAAATAACATTACCACAACATTTATATTTCGTCTTTCTGTTTTATTTCAGCTGAGACAACCATTCCAGAAGATACAACAACACTCACCACAGAACCATCAACGGCAGCATCTACAACAGGTAAAGTAAAATCAATGAGATATACAAGACCAACAGAAAAATGTCTTTGTAGAATTCTGAGAGTTTAACTATTAATTAATATCTGATCTTTTTGCTGCAGCGGAGAAAACAACCACTGAAAAAAATAACATCACCACAATATTTATATTTGGTCTTTCTGTTTTATTTCAGCTGAGACAACCACTCCAGAAGATACAACAACACTCACCACAGAACCATCAACAGCAGCATCTACAACAGGTAAAGTAAAATCAATGACATACACAAGACCAACAGAAAAATGTCTTTGTAGAATTTTGAGAGTCTAACTATGAATTTATATCTGATCTTTTTTGCTGCAGCGGAGAAAACAACCACTGAAAAAATACATCACCACAATATTTATATTTGGTGTTTCTGTTTTATTTCAGCTGAGACAACCACACCAGAAGATACAACAACACTCACCATAGAACCATCAACAGCAGCATCTACAACAGGTAAAGTAATATCCATGAGATACACAAGACCAACAGAAAAATGTCTTTGTAGAATTTTGAGAGTCTAACTATGAATGAATATCTGATCTTGTTTGCTACAGCAGAGAAAACAAACACTAAAAAAATAACATCACCACAATATTTATATTTGGTGTTTCTGTTTTATTTCAGCTGAGACAACCACCAGAAGATACAACAACACTCACCACAGAACCATCAACAGCAGCATCTACAACAGGTAAAGTAAAAAGGCATGAGATACACAAGACCAACAAAAAACGCCTTCTTAGACTCTTTTGTGTCTAACTATGAATGAATATCTGATCTTGTTTGCTGCAGCGGAGAAAACAACCACTGAAAAAAATAACATCACCACAATATTTACATTTGGTCTTTCTGTTTTATTTCAGCTGAGACAACCACACCAGAAGATACAACAACACTCACCACAGAACCATCAACAGCAGCATCTACAACAGGTAAAGTAAAATCAATGAGATACACAAGACCAACAGAAAAATGTCTTTGTAGAATTTTGAGAGTCTAACTATGAATGAATATCTGATCTTGTTTGCTGCAGCGGAGAAAACAAACACTAAAAAAATAACATCACCACAATATTTATATTTGGTCTTTCTGTTTTATTTCAGCTGAGACAACCACACCACATGATACAACAACACTCACCACAGAACCATCAACAGCAGCATCTACAACAGGTAAAGTAAAAGGCATGAGATACACAAGACCAACAAAAATGCCTTCCTAGACTCTTTTGTGTTCTAACTATGAATTAATATCTGATCTTGTTTGCTGCAGCGGAGAAAACAACCACGAAAAAGATAACATCACCACAATATTTATATTGGGTCTTTCTGTTTTATTTCAGCTGAGGCAACCACACCAGAAGATACAACAACACTCACCACAGAACCATCAACAGCAGCATCTACAACAGGTAAAGTAAAAGGCATGAGATATACAAGACCAACAGAAAAATGTCTTTGTAGAATTTTGAGAGTCTAACTATGAATTAATATCTGATCTTTTTTGCTGCAGCGGAGAAAACAACCACTGAAAAAATAACATCACCACAATATTTATATTTGGTCTTTCTGTTTTATTTCAGCTGAGACAACCACTCCAGAAGATACAACAACACTCACCACAGAACCATCAACAGCAGCATCTACAACAGGTAAAGTAAAATCATCAGATACACAAGACCAACAAAAAATGTCTTCTTAGAATCTTGTGAGTCTAAATATGAATGAATATCTGATCTTGTTTTTGCTGCAGCGGAAAAACAACCACTGAAAAAAAATAACATCACCACAATATTTACATTTGGTCTTTCTGTTTTATTTCAGCTGAGACAACCACACCAGAAGATACAACAACACTCACCACAGAACCATCAACAGCAGCATCTACAACAGGTAAAGTAAAATCAATGAGATACACAAGACCAACAGAAAAATGTCTTTGTAGAATTTTGAGAGTCTAACTATGAATGAATATCTGATCTTGTTTTTTTGCTACAGCGGAGAAAACAAACACTAAAAAATAACATCACCACAATATTTATATTTGGTCTTTCTGTTTTATTTCAGCTGAGACAACCACACCACAAGATACAACAACACTCACCACAGAACCATCAACAGCAGCATCTACAACAGGTAAAGTAAAGGCATGAGATACACAAGACCAACAAAAATGTCTTCCTAGAATCTTTTGTGTCTAACTATGAATTAATATCTGATCTTTTTTGCTGCAGCGGAGAAAACAACCACTGAAAAAATAACATCACCACAATATTTATATTTGGTCTTTCTGTTTTATTTCAGCTGAGACAACCACACCAGAAGATACAACAACACTCACCACAGAACCATCAACAGCAGCATCTACAACAGGTAAAGTAAAATCCATGAGATATACAAGACCAACAGAAAAAAATGTCTTTGTAGAATTTTGAGAGTCTAACTATGAATTAATATCTGATCTTTTTTTTTGCTGCAGCGGAGAAAACAACCACTGAAAAATAACATCACCACAATATTTATATTTGGTCTTTCTGTTTTATTTCAGCTGAGACAACCACTCCAGAAGATACAACAACACTCACCACAGAACCATCAACAGCAGCATCTACAACAGGTAAAGTAAAATCATCAGATACACAAGACCAACAAAAAATGTCTTCTTAGAATCTTGTGAGTCTAAATATGAATTAACATCTGATCTTCTTTGCTGCAGTGGAGAAAACAACCACTAAAAAAATAATATCACCACAATATTTATATTTGGTCTTTCTGTTTTATTTCAGCTGAGACAACCACACCAGAAGATACAACAACACTCACCACAGAACCATCAACAGCAGCATCTACAACAGGTAAAGTAAAATGCATGAGATACACAAGACCAACAAAAAATGCCTTCTTAGACTCTTTTGTGTCTAACTATGAATGAATATCTGATCTTGTTTGCTGCAGCGGAGAAAACAACCACGAAAAAGATAATATCACCACAATATTTATATTGGGTCTTTCTGTTTTATTTCAGCTGAGGCAACCACACCAGAAGATACAACAACACTCACCACAGAACCATCAACAGCAGCATCTACAACAGGTACAGTAAAAGGCATGAGATACACAAGACCAACAGAAAAATGTCTTCTTAGAATCTTTTGAGTCTAAATATGAATTAACATCTGATCTTTTTTGCTGCAGCGGAGAAAACAACCACTGAAAAAAATAACATCACCACAATATTTATATTTGGTCTTTCTGTTTTATTTCAGCTGAGACAACCACTCCAGAAGATACAACAACACTCACCACAGAACCATCAACAGCAGCATCTACAACAGGTAAAGTAAAAGGCATGAGATACACAAGACCAACAGAAAAATGTCTTTGTAGAATTTTGAGAGTCTAACTATGAATTAATATCTGATCTTTTTTGCTGCAGCGGAGAAAACAACCACTGAAAAAATAACATTACCACAACATTTTATATTTGGTCTTTCTGTTTTTATTTCAGCTGAGACAACCACTCCAGAAGATACAACAACACTCACCACTGAACCATCAACAGCAGCATCTACAACAGGTAAAGTAAAAGGCATGAGATACACAAGACCAACAAAAAATGTCTTCTTAGAATCCTGTGATTCTAAATATGAATTAATATCTGATCTTTTTTGCTGCAGCGGAGAAAACAACCACTGAAAAAATAACATCACCACAATATTTATATTTGGTCTTTCTGTTTTATTTCAGCTGAGACAACCACTCCAGAAGATACAACAACACTCACCACAGAACCATCAACAGCAGCATCTACAACAGGTAAAGTAAAGGCATGAGATACACAAGACCAACAGAAAAATGTCTTTGTAGAATTTTGAGTCTAACTATGAATGAATATCTGATCTTGTTTGCTACAGCGGAGAAAACAAACACTGAAAAATAACATCACCACAATATTTATATTTGGTCTTTCTGTTTTATTGCAGCTGAGACAACCACTCCAGAAGATACAACACTCACCACAGAACCATCAACAGCAGCATCTACAACAGGTAAAGTAAAATCAATGAGATACACAAGACCAACAGAAAAATGTCTTTGTAGAATTTTGAGAGTCTAACTATGAATTAATATCTGATCTTTTTTTTTGCTGCAGCGGAGAAAACAACCACTGAAAAAATAACATCACCACAATATTTATATTTGGTCTTTCTGTTTTATTTCAGCTGAGACAACCACCCAGAAGATACAACAACACTCACCACAGAACCATCAACAGCAGCATCTACAACAGGTAAAGTAAAGGCATGAGATACACAAGACCAACAAAAATGTCTTCTTAGAATCTTGTGTGTCTAAATATGAATTAACATCTGATCTTTTTTTTGCTGCAGCGGAGAAAACAACCACTGAAAAAATAACATCACCACAATATTTATATTTGGTCTCTCTGTTTATTTCAGCTGAGACAACCACTCCAGAAGATACAACACTCACCACAGAACCATCAACAGCAGCATCTACAACAGGTAAAGTAAAATCCATGAGATACACAAGACCAACAGAAAAATGTCTTTGTAGAATTTTGAGAGTCTAACTATGAATTAATTTCTGATCTTTTTTTTTTGCTACAACGGAGAAAACAACCACTGAAAAAAAACTAACATCACTACAATATTTATATTTGGTCTATCTGTTTTATTGCAGCTGAGACTACCACTCCAGAAGATACAACAAAACTCACCACAGAACCATCAACAGCAGCATCTACAACAGGTAAAGTAAAAGGCATGAGATACACAAGACCAACAAAAAATGCCTTCTTAGACTCTTTTGTGTCTAACTATGAATGAATATCTGATCTTGTTTGCTGCAGCGGAGAAAACAACCACTGAAAAAAATAACATCACCACAATATTTATATTTGGTCTCTCTGTTTTATTTCAGCTGAGACAACCACTCCAGAAGATACAACAACACTCACCACAGAACCATCAACAGCAGCATCAACAACAGGTACAGTAAAGGCGTGAGATATACAATACCAACAAAAAATGTCTTCTTAGAATCTTTTGAGTCTAAATATGAATTAACATCTGATCTTTTTTGCTGCAGCGGAGAAAACAACCACTGAAAAAAATAACATCACCACAATATTTATATTTGGTCTTTCTGTTTTATTTCAGCTGAGACAACCACACCAGAAGATACAACAACACTCACCACAGAACCATCAACAGCAGCATCTACAACAGGTACAGTAAAAGGCATGAGATACACAAGACCAACAGAAAAATATCTTTGTAGAATTTTGAGAGTCTAACTATGAATTCATATCTGATCTTTTTTGCTGCAGTGGAGAAAACAACCAGGGAAAAATAACATCACCACAATATTTATATTTGGTCTTTCTGTTTTATTTCAGCTGAGACAACCACTCCAGAAGATACAACAACACTCACCACAGAACCATCAACAGCAGCATCTACAACAGGTACAGTAAAAGGCATGAGATACACAAGACCAACAGAAAAATGTCTTTGTAGAATTTTGAGAGTCTAACTATGAATTAATATCTGATCTTTTTTGCTGCAGCGGAGAAAACAACCACTGAAAAAATAACATTACCACAACATTTATATTTGGTCTTTCTGTTTTATTTCAGCTGAGACAACCACTCCAGAAGATACAACAACACTCACCACAGAACCATCAACAGCAGCATCTACAACAGGTAAAGTAAAAGGCATGAGATACACAAGACCAAGAAAAAATGTCTTCTTAGAATCTTGTGAGTCTAAATATGAATTAACATCTGATCTTTTTTGCTGCAGCGGAGAAAACAACCACTAAAAAAATAACATCACCACAATATTTATATTTCGTCTTTCTGTTTTATTGCAGCTGAGACAACCAATCTAGAACATACAACAACACTCAACACAGAACCATCAACAGCAGCATCTACAACAGGTAAAGTAAAATCCATTAGATACACAAGACCAACAGAAAAATGTCTTTGTAGAATTTTGAGAGTCTAACTATGAATGATTATCTGATCTTGTTTGCTACAGCGGAGAAAACAAACACTGAAAAAATAACATCACCACAATATTTATATTTGGTCTTTCTGTTTTATTTCAGCTGAGACAACCACTCCAGAAGATACAACAACACTCACCACAGAACCATCAACAGCAGCATCTACAACAGGTAAACTAAAAGGCATGAGATACACAAGACCAACAAAAAATGCCTTCCTAGACTCTTTTGTGTCTAACTATGAATTAATATCTGATCTTGTTTGCTGCAGCGGAGAAAACAACCACTGAAAAAATAACATCACCACAATATTTATATTTGGTCTTTCTGTTTTATTTCAGCTGAGACAACCACTCCAGAAGATACAACAACACTCACCACAGAACCATCAACAGCAGCATCTACAACAGGTACAGTAAAATCCATGAGATACACAAGACCAACAGAAAAATGTCTTTGTAGAAATTTGAGAGTCTAACTATGAATTAATATCTGATCTTTTTTGCTGCAACGGAGAAAACAACCACTGAAAAAATAACATCACCACAATATTTATATTTGGTCTTTCTGTTTTATTTCAGCTGAGACAACCACACCAGAAGATACATCAACACTCACCACAGAACCATCAACAGCAGCATCTACAACAGGTAAACTAAAAGGCATGAGATACACAAGACCAACAAAAAATGTCTTTTTAGAATCTTGTGATTTTAAATATGAATTAACATCTGATCTTTTTTGCTGCAGCGGAGAAAACAACCACTGAAAAAAATAACATCACCACAATATTGATATTTCGTCTTTCTGTTTTATTGCAGCTGAGACAACCACTCCAGAAGATACAACAACACTCACCACAGAACCATCAACAGCAGCATCTACAACAGGTAAAGTAAAAGGCATGAGATACACAAGACCAACAGAAAAATGTCTTTGTAGAAATTTGAGAGTCTAACTATGAATTAATATCTGATCTTTTTTGCTGCAGCGGAGAAAACAACCACTGAAAAAATAACATCACCACAATATTTTTATTTGGTCTTTCTGTTTTATTTCAGCTGAGACAACCACTCCAGAAGATACAACAACACTCACCACAGAACCATCAACAGCAGCATCTACAACAGGTAAAGTAAAAGGCATGAGATACACAAGACCAACAAAAAATGCCTTCTTAGACTCTTTTGTGTCTAACTATGAATGAATATCTGATCTTGTTTGCTGCAGCGGAGAAAACAACCACTGAAAAAATAACATCACCACAATATTTATATTTCGTCTTTCTGTTTTATTGCAGCTGAGACAACCAATCTAGAACATACAACAACACTCAACACAGAACCATCAACAGCAGCATCTACAACAGGTAAAAAAATCCATGAGATACACAAGACCAAAGAAAAATGTCTTTGTAGAATTTTGAGAGTCTAACTATGAATGAATATCTGATCTTGTTTGCTACAGCGGAGAAAACAAACACTGAAAAAATAACATCACCACAATATTTATATTTGGTCTTTCTGTTTTATTTCAGCTGAGACAACCACTCCAGAAGATACAACAACACTCACCACAGAACCATCAACAGCAGCATCTTCAACAGGTACAGTAAAAGGCATGAGATACACAAGACCAACAGAAAAATATCTTTGTAGAATTTTAAGAGTCTAACTATGAATTAATATCTGATCTTTTTTTTTGCTGCAGTGGAAAACAACCACTGAAAAATAACATCACCACAATATTTATATTTGGTCTTTCTGTTTATTTCAGCTGAGACAACCACTCAGAAGATACAACAACACTCACCACAGAACCATCAACAGCAGCATCTACAACAGGTAAAGTAAAATCCATGAGATACACAAGACCAACAGAAAAATGTCTTTGTAGAATTTTGAGAGTCTAACTATGAATTAATATCTGATCTTTTTTGCTGCAGCGGAGAAAACAACCACTGAAAATAATAACATCACTACAATATTTATATTTGGTCTATCTGTTTTATTGCAGCTGAGACTACCACTCCAGAAGATACAACAACACTCACCACAGAACCATCAACAGCAGCATCTACAACAGGTAAAGTAAAAGGCATGAGATACACAAGACCAACAAAAAATGCCTTCTTAGACTCTTTTGTGTCTAACTATGAATTAATATCTGATCTTGTTTGCTGCAGCGGAGAAAACAACCACGAAAAAGATAATATCACCACAATATTTATATTGGGTCTTTCTGTTTTATTTCAGCTGAGGCAACCACACCAGAAGATACAACAACACTCACCACAGAACCATCAACAGCAGCATCTACAACAGGTACAGTAAAAGGCATGAGATACACAAGACCAACAGAAAAATGTCTTTGTAGAATTTTTTGAAAACTATGAATTAATATCTGAACTTTTTTTTATTGCAACGGAGAAAACAACCACTGAAAAATAACATCACCACAATATTTATATTTGGTCTTTCTGTTTTATTTCAGCTGAGACAACCACTCCAGAAGATACAACAACACTCACCACAGAACCATCAACAGCAGCATCTACAACAGGTAAAGTAAAAGGCATGAGATACACAAGACCAACAAAAAATGTCTTCTTAGAATCTTGTGATTCTAAATATGAATTAACATCTGATCTTTTTTTTTTTGCTGCGAGAAAACAACCACTGAAAAAATAACATCACCACAATATTTATATTTGGTCTCTCTGTTTTATTGCAGCTGAGACAACCACTCCAGAAGATACAACAACTCACCACAGAACCATCAACAGCAGGATCTACAACAGGGGTAAGTAATATCCTCGAGATACACAAGACCAACAGAAAAATGTCTTTGTAGAATTTTTGAGTCTAACTATGAATTAATTTCTGATCTTTTGCTTACAACGGAGAAAACAACCACTGAAAAAAATAACATCACTACAATATTTATATTTGGTCTATCTGTTTATTGCAGCTGAGACTAATCCCTCCAGAAGATACAAAACTCACCACAGAACCATCAACAGCAGCATCTACAACAGGTAAAGTAAAAAAGGCATGAGATACACAAGACCAACAAAAAATGCCTTCTTAGACTCTTTTGAGTCTAACTATGAATTAATATCTGATCTTTTTTGCAGCGGAGAAAACAACCACTGAAAAAAAAATAACATCACCACAATATTTATATTTGGTCTTCTGTTTTATTTCAGCTGAGACAACCACTCCAGAAGATACAACAACACTCACCACAGAACCATCAACAGCAGCATCAACAGGTAAAGTAAAAGGCATGAGATACACAATACCAACAAAAAATGCCTTTAGAATTTTTGAGTCTAAATATGAATTAACATCTGATCTTTTTTTTGCTGCAGCGAGAAAACAAACCACTGAAAAAAAATAACATCACCACAATATTTATATTTGGTCTTTCTGTTTTATTTCAGCTGGAGACAACCACACCAGAAGATACAACAACACTCACCACAGAACCATCAACAGCAGCATCTACAACAGGTACAGTAAAAGGCATGAGATACACAAGACCAACAGAAAAATGTCTTTGTAGAATTTTTTTGAGTCTAACTATGAATTAATATCTGATCTTTTTGCTGCAGCGGAGAAAACAACCACTGAAAAAAAAACATTACCACAACATTTATATTTCGTCTTTCTGTTTTATTTCAGCTGAGACAAATCACTCCAGAAGATACAACAACACTCACCACAGAACCATCAACAGCAGCATATACAACAGGTTTTAAGTAAAAGGCATGAGACACACAAGACCAACAAAAATGTCTTCTTAGAATCCTGTGATTCTAAATATGAATTAATATCTGATCTTTTTGCTGCAGCGGAGAAAACAACCACTGAAAAAAATAACATCACCACAATATTTATATTTGGTCTTTCTGTTTTATTTCAGCTGAGACAACCACTCCAGAAGATACAACAACTCACCACAGAACCATCAACAGCAGCCCTACAACAGGTAAAAGTAAAAGGCATGAGATACACAAGACCAAGAAAAATGTCTTTGTAGAATTTTTGAGAGTTAACTATGAATGAATATCTGATCTTGTTTGCTACAGCCCGAGAAAACAAACACTGAAAAAAATAACATCACCACAATATTTATATTTGGTCTTTCTGTTTTATTGCAGCTGAGACAACCACTCCAGAAGATACAACACTCACCACAGAACCATCAACAGCAGCATCTACAACAGGTAAGTAATGTCTCGAGATACACCAAGACCAACAGAAAAATGTCTTGTAATGGCGGTACACAGGAATTAACTATGAATTAATATCTGATGCTTTTTTGCTGCAGGAGAAAGCAACACTGAAAAATAACATCACCACAATATTTATATTTGGTCTTTCTGTTTATTCAGCTGAGACAACCACTCAGGATGGCAACCTCACCCACAGAACCATCAACAGCAGCATCTAACAGGTAAAGTAAGGCATGAGATACCTACCAAGACCAACAAAAAAATGTCTTCTTAGATTTGTGATTAAATATGAATTAACATCAGTCTTTTTTTTTTGCTGCAGCGGAAAAAACCACTGAAAAAATAACATCTTCACAATGTTATTTTCGTTTTTTTGCAGCTGGACAACCAATCAGAACATACAACACTCAGACAGAACCATCAACAGCATCTACAACAGGTAAAAAGTAAATCCATCATACACAAGACCAACAGAAAAAATGTCTTTGTAGACTTTTGACTAACTGTAGTTAAATTTGATCTTTTTTTGCTAGCAGTGGAAAACAACCACTAAAAAAATAACATCAACAATATTTATGTTGGTCTATCTGTTTTTATTTCAGCTGAGACTACCACACCAGAGATACAACTTCTCACCACAGAACCATCAACAGCATTTCTACAAATATAAAGAATACACAAGACCAACAAAAATGCAGCTAACAGACTCTTTTTGTCTAAATGAATTAATATTTGATCTTTTTTGCTGCAGCGGGAAAACAACCACTGAAAAAAATAACATCACCACAATATTTATATTTGGTCTCTCTGTTTTATTTCAGCTGAGACAACCACTCCAGAAGATACAAAGCAACACTCACCACAGAACCATCAACAGCAGCATCTACAACAGGTAAAGTAAAGGCGCAGGATACAAGACCAAATAAAAATGTCTTCTTAGAATCTTGAGAGTCTAAATGGAATTAACATCTGATCTTTTTGCTGCAGCGGAGAAAACAACCACTAAAAAAATAACATCACCACAATATTTATATTTATTCCTTCTGTTTTATTTCAGCCAGAGACAACCACTCCAGAAGATAACAACACTCACCACAGAACCATCAACAGCATCTACAAACAGGTAAAGTAAAAGGCACAGATACAAGACCAACAAAAAATGCCTTCTAGACTCTTTTGTGTCTAATTAAGAATGAATATTCGATCTTGTTTAAGTTGCAGCGAGAAAACAAACTACTGAAAAGCACATCACCAATAAGAC
>JAHFZB010000502.1:0-43391 GCA_036884735.1 Huso huso
TAGATATTTCAAACAGAATTACTGATATTTTTGTGACACAATACTGAACTGATGGGGTATTTATACCACAATATAAAGCATTCTTTAATTCTTAGATTAAACTGCTGCATAATAAATTGAATGTACACAAACATTTGTGTTTAGTTTTTAAGTCTTCAAATAATTAGATTAAGAACATAAGAAAGTTTACAAACGAGAGGAGGCCATTCGTCCCATCTTACTCGTTTGGTTGTTAGTAGCTTATTGATCCCAGAATCTCATCAAGCAGCTTCTTGAAGGATCCCAGGGTGTCAGCTTCAACAACATTACTGGGGAGTTGGTTCCAGACCCTCACAATTCTCTGTGTAAAAAAGTGACACCCTTTGTTTCTTTTTTTCAGGTCGAAAAAGTCCCCTGGGTCGACATTGTCAATACTTTTAGAATTTTAAATGCTTGAATCAGATCACCGCGTAGTCTTCTTTGTTCAAGACTGAATAGCCAGTCTGCATATGACATGCCTTTTTTTAAAATCCGGAATAATTCTGGTCCCTCTTGCACTCTTTCTAGAGCAGCAATATCCTTTTTGTAACGAGGTGACCAGAACTGAACACAATATTCTAGGTGAGGTCTTACTAATGCATTGTTGAGTTTTAACATTACTTCCCTTGATTTAAATTCAACACTTCTCACAAAATATTCGAGCATCTTGTTAGCCTTTTTTATAGCTTCCCCACATTGTCTAGATGAAGACATTTCTGAGTCAACATAAATTCCTAGGTCTTTTTCATAGTTCCCTTCTTCAAGTTCACTATCTCCCATATGATATTTATAATGCACATTTTTATTGCCCGCATGCAATACTTTACACTTTTCTCTATTAAATTTCATTTGCCATGTGTCTGCCCAATTCTGAATGCTGTCTAGATCATTTTGAATGGCCTTTGCTGCTTCAGCAGTGTTTGCCACTCCTCCTATTTTTGTGTCGTCTGCAAATTTAACGAGTTTGCTTACTATACTAGAATCTAAATCATTAATGTAGATTAGGAATAGCAGAGGACTATTGTGAGGACTATATTGTTACCATATAGGTAATTTTCCATTTTGGATCTTGTTACAGTTTCCATAAGTTTACATATAATAGAAGTCAGGCTTATTGGTCTGTAGTTACCTGGTTCGGTTTTGTCTCCCTTTTTGTGGATCGGTATTACGTTTGCTATTTTCCAGTCTGTCGGTACAACCCCTGTGTCAAGAGACTGTTGCATGATCTTGGTTAGCGGTTTGTAAATAACTTCTTTCATTTCTTTGAGTACTATTGGGAGGATCTCATCTGGCCCAGGGGATTTGTTTATTTTAAGAGCTCCTAGTCCCTTTAACACACTGCCTCTGTTATGCTAAAGTTATTTAAAATTGGATAGGAACAGGTCGACATGTGGGGCATGTTGTCCGTGTCCTCCTTTGTAAAAAACCTGTGAAAAGTAATCATTTAATATATTTGCTATTTTTTTCTTCATCTATGATTTTGCCATTTGTGTCTCTTAGACATTTAACCTCCTCTTTGAATGTTCTCTTGCTGTTATAATATTGGAAAAATATTTTGGAATTGGTTTTAGCCCCCTTAGCAATATTGTTTTCTATCTCTCTCTTGGCCTTTCTAACTTCCTTTTTGACTTGTGTTTGCAGTTCCAAGTACTCTTTCTGTGTACTTTGTTTTTGGTCCCTTTTAAACGCTCTGTAAAGTGCGTTTTTTCGCTGAATATTTTTTTTAATTGATCTATTAAACCATTTTGGCCATTTTGTTTTAGCTTTAGATTTGTCTACTTTTGGGATGTAATTGTTTTGTGCCTCTAGTACTACATTTTTAAAAAACAGCCATCCTTTTTCTGTGGATGTTTTCTCTATTTTATTCCAATCTACTTCTGTTAGTCTCCGTTTCATACCTTCATAGTTTGCTTTTCTAAAATTGTAAACCTTAGCTTTAGTCATTACTTTTGGGGTTTTAAAAAATATTTCAAATGAGACCATGTTGTGGTCTGAGTTTGCCAATGGCTCTCTGACCTCTGTTGTAGTTATTCTGTCTTCATTATTTGAAAAGACTAAATCAAGGCATGCCTCCCCTCTAGTCGGTGCCTTGACAAATTGCGTTAGGAAGCAGTCATTTGTCATTTCCACCATTTCAGTTTTGTCCGTCGTGCCCCCCATCGGGTTTTCCCATTTTATATGGGGGAAGTTGAAATCCCTCATTAGTATGGCTTCTCCTTTTCTACACGCATTTCGAATGTCATTGTACAACAGATTATTTTGCTCAACGTCTGAATTTGGCGGTCTATAGCATGCTCCTATTATTATGCCCTTTGAATTTGTGTCCATTATTCTGATCCATATTGATTCTGCATTGTTTTCTTTGTCCTGATTTAACACCTGGGCTTCAAGACTATTTCTTATGTATAGCGCTACCCCTCCGCCTCTTCTGTCCTGCCTGTCTTTCTTATACAGTGTGTACCCACTAATATTATATTCGTCTCCATCACTCTCAGACAACCAAGTTTCTGTAACACCTATCACATTGTAGTTACTTGTTAGTGCAGTAGCTTCAAGTTCTAACATTTTGTTTCTGAGACTTCTAGCATTAAGATAAATACATTTAATAGTGGTCTTACCTGAGCTGTTGCCCTTGTTTTGATGTGGTCTCCCTTCTGTTTTTTTGTTTTCTCCCCCCTTCCTTTCTAGTTTAAATGCTTCTGGACCTCTTGAAGGATCCTTCGTCCGAGTAGATTGGTTCACTTTCTGTTTAACTGCAGTCCGTCCCACCTGTATAGATAGTCCTTGTTGTAGAATGTGCTCCAATGTTCAAGAAAGGTGAAGCCTTCCTGTGTGCACCACGATTTCAGCCATGCATTTTGATTTTGTATTTCCAGCTGTCCATATGGTCCTTTGCAAGGTGCCGGCAGTATCCCAGAAAATACCACAGTTTTGGTCTTGTCTTTTAAATTTCCTTCCTAGCTCTCAGAATTTGTTTTGCAGGGATCTTGGCCTGTCTCTTCCAATGTTGTTTGTACCGATGTGGACGACTACTACAGGGTCGTCTCCTGTTCGTTCTAGGAGCCTGTCACGTTCTCAGTGATGTGTTTTGACTGAGGCTCCTGGAAGGCAGCACACTGTTGTAGTAAGGGGGTCCAAACTTCGAATTGAACTTGCTGTGTTTCTCAATATGGAGTCCCCAGCAATCATGACCTCCCTTCTTTTTGCTGCCTGGCCAGGGTCCTGGATGTTGTTTCTTTGATTCTCTTGATGTTGGTTTTGGTCATCTAAATGTTGAAGTGGCTCAAATTTGTTGGATGTTTGGATTTGGTGGTTGTGTTTGTGAAGTTTCTTTTTTCCCTGCTTTTGCCTATCTGAACCCAGCTGTTTCGACTCTCTTCCATGAATTGTGGGTGTGTCAGCTCCTCAAGCTCCTGTTGCTGTCTCATTTCCTCCATCTCCTTTTCTAGTATACTTACTCGTTGAAGCAAGTCCTAGATCGTGCAGCACTTTACACACACTTGGTTGAGCTCTGTTGGGTTTTCTCGGATTTCCCACATCATGCAGTTGTCACAGATTACTGGCTTGAAGACCATTTTTTTAAGTTTAGTTTAGCTTCTGCAGCTGTCAACCTGCTTTCAACAGCTTCTAACTGCGTTGTACTTGTCCACGACTTTACATCTCCCACGATGTCGCTTCCACACGCTGTCGCTGGGAAGCCTGGCTGCCTTTGTTTGTGTATGTGCTGCGGGCTTCGCCCCTCAGCCGTGTCCCAGAACGCCGCGGAATTTGAATCAGCTGCTCCGAGTTTCAGCTTGTTCTCAGAAAAATACACGCAGCTGTAGCTGTAGACATTTCTAGGGACAAAAAGAAAGAATGAAATCTAAAACAGCTGTCGAAACATTATCATCAAATCAGAATAAGTGAAAGTTCTTTGAATAGGTGTGTGCAGCTCCCATGTCTTATCTTGTCCAGCATGGGGAATTAGTTGAAGTGGTAATGCGCTTGCTTAGCATGTGAGAAGTATCGGGTTCCATGCCCGTATTCTCCAATGAATTCTTTTTCTTTAAGAAATCGGTTGGAAAATGATCAAATTGGAGCGTTACTTGAGAAAAAGAATTTCATTCAAATAGCTGAGGGACAAAATACATGCAACAAAAGTCACGAGCCAGGTAGGAGTCGAACCTACAATCTTCTGATTCGTAGTCAGACGCGTTATCCATTGCGCCACTGGACCCTGTGCGCAAAACGAACTGTTAACGCACACTCAGCAAAAACAATGGGGGCAGCTATTGACTGCTGCAGTCACCTGAGCTTCCCAGCATTTTCTTGCCTGTGTATAGTAATCAACGAAATACACACTCAGCCACCCAGCGATACCTCAGCTGCTAGAGTGGATAATCAAAATGGCACTCCTGGCATTTATGTTGCTGGTTCAATTCTGGTTTGATGACAATTTCTGTTTGGATGCTTTCACTGTTTTCACATGTAATGATAGGGACAAAAAGAAGGAATGAAATCTAAAACAGCTGTCAAAACTTCATCATCAAATCAGAATAAATGAAAGTTCTTTGAATAGGTGTGAGCAGCTCCCATGTCTTATCCTGTCCAGCATGGGGAATTAGTTCAAGTGGTAATGCTCTTGCTTAGCATGTGAGAAGTATCGGGTTCCATGCCCTTATTCTCCAATGGATGCTTTTTCTTTAAGAAATCGGTTGAAAAATGATCAAATTGGAGTGTTACTTGAGATAAAGAATTTCATTCAAATAGCCGAGGGAAAAAATGCATGAAACAAACGTCACGAGCCAGGTAGGAGTCGAACCTATAATCTTCTGATTCGTAGTTAGACGTGTCGCCAATTGCGCCACTGGCCCATGTGTTCAAAAAGCACTGTTAACGCACACTCATTAAAATCAATGGGGGCAGCTATTGACTGAGTCACCTGAGCTTCCCAGCCTTTTGTTGCCTGTGTATTGTAATCAACGAGAAACACACTCAGCCATCCATAGATAGCTCAGCTGGTAGAGTGGCTAATCATAACGGCACTCCCGGCATTTATGTTGCTGGTTCAATTCTGGTTTGATGACAATTTCTGTTTGGATGCTTTCACTGTTTTTACTGGTAATGATAGGGACAAAAAGAAGGAATGAAATCTAAAACAGCTGTCGAAACTTCATCATCAAATCAGAATAAGTGAAAGTTCTTTGAATAGGTGTGTGCAGCTCCCATGTCTTATCCTGTCCAGCATGGGTAATTAGTTCAAGTTGTAATGCGCTTGCTTAGCATGCGAGAATTATCAGATTCCATGCCTGTATTCTCCAATGGATGCTTTTTCTTTAAGAAATCGGATGGAAATGATCAAATTGGAGTGTTACTTGAGAGAAATAATTTCATTCAAATAGCCGAGGAAAAAAAATTCATGCAATAAAAGTCACAAGCCAGGTAGGAGTCGAACCTACAATCTTCTGATTCGTAGTCAGACGCGTTATCCATTGCGCCACTGGCCCCTGTGCTCAACAAGCACTGTTAATGCACACTCAGCAAAATTAATGGGGGGCAGCTAAATATTACTGCAGTCACCTGAGCTTCCCAGCCTTTTGTTGCCTGTGTATTGTAATCAACGAGAAACTCACTCAGCCACCCATCGGTATCTCAGCTGTTAGAGTGGATAATCATAACGGCACTCCTGGCATTTATGTTGCTGGTTCAATTCTGGTTTGATGACAATTTCTGTTTGGATGCTTTCACTGTTTTTACATGTAATGATAGGGACAAAGAGAAGGAATGAAATCTAAAACAGCTGTCGAAACTTCATCATCATATCAGAATAAGTGAAAGTTCTTTGAATAGGTGTGTGCAGCTCCCATGTCTTATCTTGTCCAGCATGGGAATTAGTTCAAGTGGTAATGCTCTTGCTTAGCATGTGAGAAGTATCGGGTTCCATGCCCTTATTCTCCAATGAATGCTTTTTCTTTAAGAAATCGGTTGGAAAATGATCAAATTGGAGTGTTACTTGAGAAAAAGAATTTCATTCAAATAGCCGAGGGACAAAATGCATGCAACAAAAGCCACGAGCCAGGTAGGAGTCGAACCTACAATCTTCTGATTCGTAGTCAGGACGCGTTATCCATTGCGCCACTGGCCCCTGTGCTCAACAAGCACTGTTAATGCACACTCAGCAAAATTAATGGGGGGCAGCTAAATACTACTGCAGTCACCTGAACTTCCCAGCCTTTTGTTGCCTGTGTATTGTAATCAACGAGAAACTCACTCAGCCACCAATCAGTATCTCAGCTGGTAGAGTGGATAATCATAACGGCACTCCTGGCATTTATGTTGCTGGTTCAATTCTGGTTTGATGACAATTTCTGTTTGGATGCTTTCACTGTTTTTACATGTAATGATAGGGACAAAGAGAAGGAATGAAATCTAAAACAGCTGTCGAAACTTCATCATCATATCAGAATAAGTGAAAGTTCTTTGAATAGGTGTGTGCAGCTCCCATGTCTTATCTTGTCCAGCATGGGGAATTAGTTCAAGTGGTAATGCTCTTGCTTAGCATGTGAGAAGTATCGGGTTCCATGCCCTTATTCTCCAATGAATGCTTTTTCTTTAAGAAATCGGTTGGAAAATGATCAAATTGGAGTGTTACTTGAGAAAAAGAATTTCATTCAAATAGCCGAGGGACAAAATGCATGCAACAAAAGCCACGAGCCAGGTAGGAGTCGAACCTACAATCTTCTGATTCGTAGTCAGACGCGTTATCCATTGCGCCACTGGCCCCTGTGCTCAACAAGCACTGTTAATGCACACTCAGCAAAATTAATGGGGGGCAGCTAAATACTACTGCAGTCACCTGAACTTCCCAGCCTTTTTGTTGCCTGTGTATTGTAATCAACGAGAAACTCACTCAGCCACCAATCAGTATCTCAGCTGGTAGAGTGGATAATCATAACGGCACTCCTGGCATTTATGTTGCTGGTTCAGTTCTGGTTTGATGACAATTTCTGTTTGGATGCTTTCACTGTTTTTACATGTAATGATAGGGACAAAGAGAAGGAATGAAATCTAAAACAGCTGTCGAAACTTCATCATCATATCAGAATAAGTGAAAGTTCTTTGAATAGGTGTGTGCAGCTCCCATGTCTTATCTTGTCCAGCATGGGGAATTAGTTCAAGTGGTAATGCTCTTGCTTAGCATGTGAGAAGTATCGGGTTCCATGCCCTTATTCTCCAATGAATGCTTTTTTCTTAAGAAATCGGTTGGAAAATGATCAAATTGGAGTGTTACTTGAGAAAAATTATTTCATTCAAATAGCCGAGGACAAAATGCATGCAACAAAAAGTCACGAGCCAGGTAGGAGTCGAACCTACAATCTTCTGATTCGTAGTCAGGCGCGTTATCCATTGGCGCCACTGGCCCCTGTGCTCAACAAGCACTGTTAATGCACACTCAGCAAAATTAATGGGGGGCAGCTAAATATTACTGCAGTCACCTGAGCTTCCCAGCCTTTTGTTGCCTGTGTATTGTAATCAACGAGAAACTCACTCAGCCACCAATCGGTATCTCAGCTGGTAGAGTGGATAATCATAACGGCACTCCTGGCATTTATGTTGCTGGTTCAATTCTGGTTTGATGACAATTTCTGTTTGGATGCTTTCATTGTTTTTTACATGTAATGATAGGGACAAAGAGAAGGAATGAAATCTAAAACAGCTGTCGAAACTTCATCATCATATCAGAATAAGTGAAAGTTCTTTGAATAGGTGTGTGCAGCTCCCATGTCTTATCTTGTCCAGCATGGGGAATTAGTTCAAGTGGTAATGCTCTTGCTTAGCATGTGAGAAGTATCGGGTTCCATGCCCTTATTCTCCAATGAATGCTTTTTCTTTAAGAAATCGGTTGGAAAATGATCAAATTGGAGTGTTACTTGAGAAAAATTATTTCATTCAAATAGCCGAGGGACAAAATGCATGCAACAAAAGTCACGAGCCAGGTAGGAGTCGAACCTACAATCTTCTGATTCGTAGTCAGACGCGTTATCCATTGCGCCACTGGCCCCTGTGCTCAACAAGCACTGTTAATGCACACTCAGCAAAATTAATGGGGGGCAGCTAAATACTACTGCGGTCACCTGAGCTTCCCAGCCTTTTGTTGCCTGTGTATTGTAATCAACGAGAAACTCACTCAGCCACCCATCGGTATCTCAGCTGGTAGAGTGGGTAATCATAACGGCACTCCTGGCATTTATGTTGCTGGTTCAATTCTGGTTTGATGACAATTTCTGTTTGGATGCTTTCACTGTTTTTACTGGTAATGATAGGGACAAAAAGAAGGAATGCAATCTAAAACAGCTGTCGAAACTTCATCATCATATCAGAATAAGTGAAAGTTCTTTGAATAGGTGTGTGCAGCTCCCATGTCTTATCTTGTCCAGCATGGGGAATTAGTTCAAGTGGTAATGCTCTTGCTTAGCATGTGAGAAGTATCGGGTTCCATGCCCTTATTCTCCAATGAATGCTTTTTCTTTAAGAAATCGGTTGGAAAATGATCAAATTGGAGTGTTACTTGAGAAAAAGAATTACATTCAAATAGCCGAGGGACAAAATGCATGCAACAAAAGTCACGAGCCGGGTAGGAGTCGAACCTACAATCTTTTGGTTCGTAGTCAGACGCGTTATCCATTGCGCCACTGGCCCCTGTATTCAAAAAATGCACTGTTAACACACACTCTGCAAAAACAATGGGTGCAGCTATTTGCTGCAGTCACCTGAGCTTCCCAGCATTTTATTGCCTGTGTATTTTAATCACCAAGGAACACACTCAGCCACCCATCGATAACTCAGCTGGTACAGTCGATAATCATAATGGCACTCCTGGCATTTATGTTGCTGGTTTGATGACAATTTCTATTTGGATTTTGTCACTGTTTTTACATGTAATGATAGGGACAAAAAGAAGGAATGAAAGCTAAAACAGCTGTCGAAACTTCATCATCAAATCAGAATAAGTGAAAGTTCTTTGAATAGGTGTGCAGCTCCCATGTCTTATCTTGTCCAGCATGGGGAATTAGTTCAAGTGGTAATGCGCTTGCTTAGCATGTGAGAAGTATCGGGTTCCATGCCCTTATTCTCCAATGAATGCTTTTTCTTTAAGAAATCGGTTGGAAAATGATCAAATTGGAGTGTTACTTGTGAAAAAGAATTTCATTCAAATAGCCGAGGACAAAATGCATGCAACAAAAGTCACGAGCCAGGTAGGAGTCGAACCTACAATCTTCTGATTCGTAGTCAGGACGCGTTATCCATTGCGCCACTGGCCCCTGTGCTCAACAAGCACTGTTAATGCACACTCAGCAAAATTAATGGGGGGCAGCTAAATACTACTGCAGTCACCTGAGCTTCTCAGCCTTTTGTTGCCTGTGTATTGTAATCAACGAGAAACTCACTCAGCCATCCATAGACAGCTCAGCTGGTAGAGTGGCTAATCATAACGTCACTCCCGGCATTTATGTTGCTGGTTCAATTCTGGTTTGATGACAATTTCTGTTTGGATGCTTTCACTGTTTTTACTGGTAATGATAGGGACAAAAAGAAGGAATGAAATCTAAAACAGCTGTCGAAACTTCATCATCAAATCAGAATAAGTGAAAGTTCTTTGAATAGGTGTGTGCAGCTCCCATGTCTTATCCTGTCCAGCATGGGTAATTAGTTCAAGTTGTAATGCGCTTGCTTAGCATGCGAGAATTATCAGATTCCATGCCTGTATTCTCCAATGGATGCTTTTTCTTTAAGAAATCGGATGGAAATGATCAAATTGGAGCGTTACTTGAGAGAAATAATTTCATTCAAATAGCCGAGGGAAAAAATTCATGCAATAAAAGTCACAAGCCAGGTAGGAGTCGAACCTACAATCTTCTGATTCGTAGTCAGACGCGTTATCCATTGCGCCACTGGCCCCTGTGCTCAACAAGCACTGTTAATGCACACTCAGCAAAATTAATGGGGGGCAGCTAAATATTACTGCAGTCACCTGAGCTTCCCAGCCTTTTGTTGCCTGTGTATTGTAATCAACGAGAAACTCACTCAGCCACCCATCGGTATCTCAGCTGTTAGAGTGGATAATCATAACGGCACTCCTAGCATTTATGTTGCTGGTTCAATTCTGGTTTGATGACAATTTCTGTTTGGATGCATTCACTGTTTTTACATGTAATGATAGGGACAAAGAGAAGGAATGAAATCTAAAACAGCTGTCGAAACTTCATCATCATATCAGAATATGTGAAAGTTCTTTGAATAGGTGTGTGCAGCTCCCATGTCTTATCTTGTCCAAAATGGGGAATTAGTTCAAGTGGTAATGCTCTTGCTTAGCATGTGAGAAGTATCGGGTTCCATGCCCTTATTCTCCAATGAATGCTTTTTCTTTAAGAAATCGGTTGGAAAATGATCAAATTGGAGTGTTACTTGAGAAAAATTATTTCATTCAAATAGCCGAGGGACAAAATGTATGCAACAAAAGTCACGAGCCAGGTAGGAGTCGAACCTACAATCTTCTAATTCGTAGTCAGACGCGTTATCCATTGCGCCACTGGCCCATGTACTCAACAAGCACTGTTAATGCACACTCAGCAAAATTAATGGGGGGCAGCTAAATACTACTGCGGTCACCTGAGCTTCCCAGCCTTTTGTTGCCTGTGTATTGTAATCAACGAGAAACTCACTCAGCCACCCATCGGTATCTCAGCTGGTAGAGTGGATAATAATAATGGCACTCCTGGCATTTATGTTGCTGGTTCAATTCTGGTTTGAGAACAATTTCTGTTTGGATGCTTTCACTGTTTTACACGTAATGATAGGGACAAAGAGAAGGAATGCAATCTAAAACAGCTGTCGAAACTTCATCATCATATCAGAATAAGTGAAAGTTCTTTGAATAGGTGTGTGCAGCTCCCATGTCTTATCTTGTCCAGCATGGGGAATTAGTTCAAGTGGTAATGCTCTTGCTTAGCATGTGAGAAGTATCGGGTTCCATGCCCTTATTCTCCAATGAATGCTTTTTCTTTAAGAAATCGGTTGGAAAATGATCAAATTGGAGTGTTACTTGAGAAAAAGAATTTCATTCAAATAGCCGAGGGACAAAATGCATGCAACAAAAGTCACGAGCCAGGTAGGAGTCGAACCTACAATCTTCTGATTCGTAGTCAGACGCGTTATCCATTGCGCCACTGGCCCCTGTGCTCAACAAGCACTGTTAATGCACACTCAGCAAAATTAATGGGGGGCAGCTAAATACTACTGCAGTCACCTGAACTTCCCAGCCTTTTGTTGCCTGTGTATTGTAATCAACGAGAAACTCACTCAGCCACCCATCGGTATCTCAGCTGGTAGAGTGGATAATCATAATGGCACTCCTGGCATTTATGTTGCTGGTTCAATTCTGGTTTGATGACAATTTCTGTTTGGATGCTTTCACTGTTTTTACATGTAATGATAGGGACAAAGAGAAGGAATGAAATCTAAAACAGCTGTCAAAACTTCATCATCATATCAGAATAAGTGAAAGTTCTTTGAATAGGTGTGTGCAGCTCCCATGCCTTATCTTGTCCAGCATGGGGAATTAGTTCAAGTGGTAATGCTCTTGCTTAGCATGTGAGATGTATCGGGTTCCATGCCCGTATTCTCCAATGAATGCTTTTTCTTTAAGAAATCGGTTGGAAAATGAACAAATTGGAGTGTTACTTGAGAAAAAGAATTTCATTCAAATAGCCGAGGGACAAAATGCATGCAATAAAAGTCACGAGCCAGGTAGGAGTCGAACCTACAACCTTCTGAGTCATAGTCAGACGCATTATCCATTGCGCCACTGCCCCTGTGTTCAAAAAACGCACTGGTTAACACACACTCTGCAAAAGCAATGGGGGCAGCTATTTGCTGCAGTCACCTGAGCTTCCCAGCATTTTGTTGCCTGTGTATTTTAATCAACAAGGAACACACTCAGCCACCCATCGATAACTCAGCTGGTACAGTCGATAATCATAATGGCACTCCTGGCATTTATGTTGCTGGTTTGATGACAATTTCTATTTGGATTTTTTCACTGTTTTTACTGGTAATGATAGGGACAAAGAGAAGGAATGAAATCTAAAACAGCTGTCGAAACTTCATCATCATATCAGAATAAGTGAAAGTTCTTTGAATAGGTGTGTGCAGCTCCCATGTCTTATCTTGTCCAGCATGGGGAATTAGTTCAAGTGGTAATGCTCTTGCTTAGCATGTGAGAAGTATCGGGTTCCATGCCCTTATTCTCCAATGAATGCTTTTTCTTTAAGAAATCGGTTGGAAAATGATCAAATTGGAGTGTTACTTGAGAAAAAGAATTTCATTCAAATAGCCGAGGGAAAAATTTCATGCAATAAAAGTCACGAGCCAGGTAGGAGTCGGACCTACAATCTTCTGATTCGTAGTCAGACGCGTTATCCATTGCGCCACTGGCCCCTGTGCTCAACAAGCACTGTTAATGCACACTCAGCAAAATTAATGGGGGGCAGCTAAATACTACTGCAGTCACCTGAGCTTCCCAGCCTTTTGTTGCCTGTGTATTGTAATCAACAAGAAACTCAGTCAGCCACCCATCGGTATCTCAGCTGGTAGAGTGGATAATCATAATGGCACTCCTGGCATTTATGTTGCTGGTTCAATTCTGGTTTGATGACAATTTCTGTTTGGATGCTTTCACTGTTTTTACATGTAATGATAGGGACAAAGAGAAGGAATGAAATCTAAAACAGCTGTCGAAACTTCATCATCATATCAGAATAAGTGAAAGTTCTTTGAATAGGTGTGTGCAGCTCCCATGTCTTATCTTGTCCAGCATGGGGAATTAGTTCAAGTGGTAATGCTCTTGCTTAGCATGTGAGAAGTATCGGGTTCCATGCTCTTATTCTCCAATGAATGCTTTTTCTTTAAGAAATCGGTTGGAAAATGATCAAATTGGAGTGTTACTTGAGAAAAAATTATTTCATTCAAATAGCCGAGGGACAAAATGCATGCAACAAAAGTCACGAGCCAGGTAGGAGTCGAACCTACAATCTTCTGATTCGTAGTCAGACGCGTTATCCATTGGCGCCACTGGCCCTGTGCTCAACAATCACTGTTAATGCACACTCAGCAAAATTAATGGGGGGCAGCTAAATACTACTGCAGTCACCTGAACTTCCCAGCCTTTTGTTGCCTGTGTATTGTAATCAACGAGAAACTCACTCAGCCACCAATCAGTATCTCAGCTGGTAGAGTGGATAATCATAACGGCACTCCTGGCATTTATGTTGCTGGTTCAATTCTGGTTTGATGACAATTTCTGTTTGGATGCTTTCACTTTTTTTACATGTAATGATAGGGACAAAGAGAAGGAATGAAATCTAAAACAGCTGTCGAAACTTCTTCATCATATCAGAAAAGTGAAAGTTCTTTGAATAGGTGTGTGCAGCTCCCATGTCTTATCTTGTCCAGCATGGGGAATTAGTTCAAGTGGTAATGCTCTTGCTTAGCATGTGAGAAGTATCGGGTTCCATGCCCGTATTCTCCAATGAATGCTTTTTCTTTAAGAAATCGGTTGGAAAATGATCAAATTGGAGTGTTACTTGAGAAAAATTATTTCATTCAAATAGCCGAGGGACAAAATGCATGCAACAAAAGTCACGAGCCAGGTAGGAGTCGAACCTACAATCTTCTAATTCGTAGTCAGATGCGTTATCCATTGCGCCACTGGCCCCTGTGCTCAACAAGCACTGTTAATGCACACTCAGCAAAATTAATGGGGGGCAGCTAAATACTACTGGTGTCACCTGAGCTTCCCAGCCTTTTGTTGCCTGTGTATTGTAATCAACGAGAAACTCAATCAGCCACCCATCGGTATCTCAGCTGGTAAAGTGGGTAATCATAACGGCACTCCTGGCATTTATGTTGCTGGTTCAATTCTGGTTTGATGACAATTTCTGTTTGGATGCTTTCACTGTTTTTACTGGTAATGATAGGGACAAAAAGAAGGAATGCAATCTAAAACAGCTGTCGAAACTTCATCATCATATCAGAATAAGTGAAAGTTCTTTGAATAGGTGTGTGCAGCTCCCATGTCTTATCTTGTCCAGCATGGGGAATTAGTTCAAGTGGTAATGCTCTTGCTTAGCATGTGAGAAGTATCGGGTTCCATGCCCTTATTCTCCAATGAATGCTTTTTCTTTAAGAAATCGGTTGGAAAATGATCAAATTGAGTGTTACTTGAGAAAAACAATTTCATTCAAATAGCCGAGGGAAAAATTTCATGCAATAAAAGTCACGAGCCAGGTAGGAGTCGGACCTACAATCTTCTGATTCGTAGTCAGACGCGTTATCCATTGCGCCACTGGCCCCTGTGCTCAACAAGCACTGTTAATGCACACTCAGCAAAATTAATGGGGGGCAGCTAAATACTACTGCAGTCACCTGAGCTTCCCAGCCTTTTGTTGCCTGTGTATTGTAATCAACGAGAAACTCACTCAGCCACCCATCGGTATCTCAGCTGGTAGAGTGGATAATCATAATGGCACTCCTGGCATTTATGTTGCTGGTTCAATTCTGGTTTGATGACAATTTCTGTTTGGATGCTTTCACTGTTTTTACTGGTAATGATAGGGACAAAAAGAAGGAATGCAATCTAAAACAGCTGTCGAAACTTCATCATCATATCAGAATAAGTGAAAGTTCTTTGAATAGGTGTGTGCAGCTCCCATGTCTTATCTTGTCCAGCATGGGGAATTAGTTCAAGTGGTAATGCTCTTGCTTAGCATGTGAGAAGTATCGGGTTCCATGCCCTTATTCTCCAATGAATGCTTTTTCTTTAAGAAATCGGTTGGAAAATGATCAAATTGGAGTGTTACTTGAGAAAAAGAATTACATTCAAATAGCCGAGGGACAAAATGCATGCAACAAAAAGTCACGAGCCGGTAGGAGTCGAACCTACAATCTTTTGGTTCGTAGTCAGACGCGTTATCCATTGCGCCACTGGCCCCTGTATTCAAAAAATGCACTGTTAACACACACTCTGCAAAAACAATGGGTGCAGCTATTTGCTGCAGTCACCTGAGCTTCCCAGCATTTTATTGCCTGTGTATTTTAATCACCAAGGAACACACTCAGCCACCCATCGGTAACTCAGCTGGTACAGTGGATAATCATAATGGCACTCCTGGCATTTATGTTGTTCAATTCTGGTTTGATGACAATTTCTATTTGGATTTTGTCACTGTTTTTACATGTAATGATAGGGACAAAAAGAAGGAATGAAATCTAAAACAGCTGTCGAAACTTCATCATCAAATCAGAATAAGTGAAAGTTCTTTGAATAGGTGTGAGCAGCTCCCATGTCTTATCCTGTCCAGCATGGGGAATTAGTTCAAGTGGTAATGCGCTTGCTTAGCATGTGAGAAGTATCGGGTTCCATGCCCTTATTCTCCAATGAATGCTTTTTCTTTAAGAAATCGGTTGGAAAATGATCAAATTGGAGTGTTACTTGAGAAAAAGAATTTCATTCAAATAGCCGAGGGACAAAATGCATGCAACAAAAGTCACGAGCCAGGTAGGAGTCGAACCTACAATCTTCTGATTCGTAGTCAGACGCGTTATCCATTGCGCCACTGGCCCCTGTGCTCAACAAGCACTGTTAATGCACACTCAGCAAAATTAATGGGGGGCAGCTAAATACTACTGCAGTCACCTGAGCTTCTCAGCCTTTTGTTGCCTGTGTATTGTAATCAACGAGAAACTCACTCAGCCATCCATAGACAGCTCAGCTGGTAGAGTGGCTAATCATAACGTCACTCCCGGCATTTATGTTGCTGGTTCAATTCTGGTTTGATGACAATTTCTGTTTGGATGCTTTCACTGTTTTTACTGGTAATGATAGGGACAAAAAGAAGGAATGAAATCTAAAACAGCTGTCGAAACTTCATCATCAAATCAGAATAAGTGAAAGTTCTTTGAATAGTGTGTGCAGCTCCCATGTCTTATCTTGTCCAGCATGGGTAATTAGTTCAAGTTGTAATGCGCTTGCTTAGCATGTGAGAATTATCGGATTCCATGCCTGTATTCTCCAATGGATGCTTTTTCTTTAAGAAATCGGATGGAAAATGATCAAATTGGAGCGTTACTTGAGAAAATAATTTCATTCAAATAGCCGAGGAAAAAATTCATGCAATAAAAGTCACAAGCCAGGTAGGAGTCGAACCTACAATCTTCTGATTCGTAGTCAGACGCGTTATCCATTGCGCCACTGGCCCCTGTGCTCAACAAGCACTGTTAATGCACACTCAGCAAAATTAATGGGGGCAGCTAAATATTACTGCAGTCACCTGAGCTTCCCAGCCTTTTGTTGCCTGTGTATTGTAATCAACGAGAAACTCACTCAGCCACCCATCGGTATCTCAGCTGTTAGAGTGGATAATCATAACGGCACTCCTAGCATTTATGTTGCTGGTTCAATTCTGGTTTGATGACAATTTCTGTTTGGATGCTTTCACTGTTTTTACATGTAATGATAGGGACAAAGAGAAGGAATGAAATCTAAAACAGCTGTCGAAACTTCATCATCATATCAGAATATGTGAAAGTTCTTTGAATAGGTGTGTGCAGCTCCCATGTCTTATCTTGTCCAAAATGGGGAATTAGTTCAAGTGGTAATGCTCTTGCTTAGCATGTGAGAAGTATCGGGTTCCATGCCCTTATTCTCCAATGAATGCTTTTTCTTTAAGAAATCGGTTGGAAAATGATCAAATTGGAGTGTTACTTGAGAAAAATTATTTCATTCAAATAGCCGAGGGACAAAATGCATGCAACAAAAGTCACGAGCCAGGTAGGAGTCGAACCTACAATCTTCTGATTCGTAGTCAGACGCAGCGTTATCCATTGCGCCACTGGCCCATGTACTCAACAAGCACTGTTAATGCACACTCAGCAAAATTAATGGGGGGCAGCTAAATACTACTGCGGTCACCTGAGCTTCCCAGCCTTTTGTTGCCTGTGTATTGTAATCAACGAGAAACTCACTCAGCCACCCATCGGTATCTCAGCTGGTAGAGTGGATAATCATAATGGCACTCCTGGCATTTATGTTGCTGGTTCAATTCTGGTTTGAGAACAATTTCTGTTTGGATGCTTTCACTGTTTTACATGTAATGATAGGGACAAAAGAGAAGGAATGAAATCTAAAACAGCTGTCGAAACTTCATCATCATATCAGAATAAGTGAAAGTTCTTTGAATAGGTGTGTGCAGCTCCCATGTCTTATCTTGTCCAGCATGGGGAATTAGTTCAAGTGGTAATGCTCTTGCTTAGCATGTGAGAAGTATCGGGTTCCATGCCCTTATTCTCCAATGAATGCTTTTTTTCTTTAAGAAATCGGTTGGAAAATGATCAAATTGGAGTGTTACTTGAGAAAAGAATTTCATTCAAATAGCCGAGGGACAAAATGCATGCAACAAAAGTCACGAGCCAGGTAGGAGTCGAACCTACAATCTTCTGATTCGTAGTCAGGCGGCGTTATCCATTGGCGCCACTGGCCCCTGTGCTCAACAAGCACTGTTAATGCACACTCAGCAAAATTAATGGGGGCAGCTAAATACTACTGCAGTCACCTGAACTTCCCAGCCTTTTGTTGCCTGTGTATTGTAATCAACGAGAAACTCACTCAGCCACCCATCGGTATCTCAGCTGGTAGAGTGGATAATCATAACGGCACTCCTGGCATTTATGTTGCTGGTTCAATTCTGGTTTGATGACAATTTCTGTTTGGATGCTTTCACTGTTTTTACATGTAATGATAGGGACAAAGAGAAGGAATGAAATCTAAAACAGCTGTCAAAACTTCATCATCATATCAGAATAAGTGAAAGTTCTTTGAATAGGTGTGTGCAGCTCCCATGTCTTATCTTGTCCAGCATGGGGAATTAGTTCAAGTGGTAATGCTCTTGCTTAGCATGTGAGATGTATCGGGTTCCATGCCCGTATTCTCCAATGAATGCTTTTTCTTTAAGAAATCGGTTGGAAAATGAACAAATTGGAGTGTTACTTGAGAAAAAGAATTTCATTCAAATAGCCGAGGGACAAAATGCATGCAACAAAAGTCACGAGCCAGGTCGGAGTCGAACCTACAACCTTCTGAGTCATAGTCAGACGCATTATCCATTGCGCCACTGGCCCCTGTGTTCAAAAAACACACTGGTTAACACACACTCTGCAAAAGCAATGGGGGCAGCTATTTGCTGCAGTCACCTGAGCTTCCCAGCATTTTGTTGCCTGTGTATTTTAATCAACAAGGAACACACTCAGCCACCCATCGATAACTCAGCTGGTACAGTCGATAATCATAATGGCACTCCTGGCATTTATGTTGCTGGTTTGATGACAATTTCTATTTGGATTTTTTCACTGTTTTTACTGGTAATGATAGGGACAAAGAGAAGGAATGAAATCTAAAACAGCTGTCGAAACTTCATCATCATATCAGAATAAGTGAAAGTTCTTTGAATAGGTGTGTGCAGCTCCCATGTCTTATCTTGTCCAGCATGGGGAATTAGTTCAAGTGGTAATGCTCTTGCTTAGCATGTGAGAAGTATCGGGTTCCATGCCCTTATTCTCCAATGAATGCTTTTTCTTTAAGAAATCGGTTGGAAAATGATCAAATTGGAGTGTTACTTTGAGAAAAAGAATTTCATTCAAATAGCCGAGGGAAAAAATTCATGCAATAAAAGTCACGAGCCAGGTAGGAGTCGAACCTACAATCTTCTGATTCGTAGTCAGACGCGTTATCCATTGCGCCACTGGCCCCTGTGCTCAACAAGCACTGTTAATGCACACTCAGCAAAATTAATGGGGGGCAGCTAAATACTACTGCAGTCACCTGAGCTTCCCAGCCTTTTGTTGCCTGTGTATTGTAATCAACAAGAAACTCAGTCAGCCACCCATCGGTATCTCAGCTGGTAGAGTGGATAATCATAATGGCACTCCTGGCATTTATGTTGCTGGTTCAATTCTGGTTTGATGACAATTTCTGTTTGGATGCTTTCACTGTTTTTACATGTAATGATAGGGACAAAGAGAAGGAATGAAATCTAAAACAGCTGTCGAAACTTCATCATCATATCAGAATAAGTGAAAGTTCTTTGAATAGGTGTGCAGCTCCCATGTCTTATCTTGTCCAGCATGGGGAATTAGTTCAATGGTAATGCTCTTGCTTAGCATGTGAGAAGTATCGGGTTCCATGCCCTTATTCTCCAATGAATGCTTTTTCTTTAAGAAATCGGTTGGAAAATGATCAAATTGGAGTGTTATTTGAGAAAAAGAATTTCATTCAAATAGCCGAGGGAAAAATTTCATGCAATAAAAGTCACGAGCCAGGTAGGAGTCGGACCTACAATCTTCTGATTCATAGTCAGGCGATTATCCATTGCGCCACTGGCCCCTGTGCTCAACAAGCACTGTTAATGCACACTCAGCAAAATTAATGGGGGCAGCTAAATACTACTGCAGTCACCTGAGCTTCCCAGCCTTTTGTTGCCTGTGTATTGTAATCAACAAGAAACTCACTCAGCCACCAATCAGTATCTCAGCTGGTAGAGTGGATAATCATAATGGCACTCCTGGCATTTATGTTGCTGGTTCAATTCTGGTTTGATGACAATTTCTGTTTGGATTTTTCACTGTTTTTACATGTAATGATAGGGACAAAGAGAAGGAATGAAATCTAAAACAGCTGTCGAAACTTCATCATCATATCAGAATAAGTGAAAGTTCTTTGAATAGGTGTGTGCAGCTCCCATGTCTTATCTTGTCCAGCATGGGGAATTAGTTCAAGTGGTAATGCTCTTGCTTAGCATGTGAGAAGTATCGGGTTCCATGCCCTTATTCTCCAATGAATGCTTTTTCTTTAAGAAATCGGTTGGAAAATGATCAAATTGGAGTGTTACTTGAAAAAGAATTTCATTCAAATAGCCGAGGACAAAATGCATGCAACAAAAGTCACGAGCCAGGTAGGAGTCGAACCTACAATCTTCTGATTCGTAGTCAGACGCGTTATCCATTGCGCCACTGGCCCCTGTGCTCAACAAGCACTGTTAATGCACACTCAGCAAAATTAATGGGGGGCAGCTAAATACTACTGCAGTCACCTGAACTTCCCAGCCTTTTGTTGCCTGTGTATTGTAATCAACGAGAAACTCACTCAGCCACCAATCAGTATCTCAGCTGGTAGAGTGGATAATCATAACGGCACTCCTGGCATTTATGTTGCTGGTTCAGTTCTGGTTTGATGACAATTTCTGTTTGGATGCTTTCACTGTTTTTACATGTAATGATAGGGACAAAGAGAAGGAATGAAATCTAAAACAGCTGTCGAAACTTCATCATCATATCAGAATAAGTGAAAGTTCTTTGAATAGGTGTGTGCAGCTCCCATGTCTTATCTTGTCCAGCATGGGGAATTAGTTCAAGTGGTAATGCTCTTGCTTTGCATGTGAGAAGTATCGGGTTCCATGCCCGTATTCTCCAATGAATGCTTTTTCTTTAAGAAATCGGTTGGAAAATGATCAATTTGGAGTGTTACCTGAGAAAAAGAATTTCATTCAAATAGCCGAGGGAAAAAATTCATGCAATAAAAGTCACGAGCCAGGTAGGAGTCGAACCTACAATCTTCTGATTCGTAGTCAGACGCGTTATCCATTGCGCCACTGGCCCCTGTGCTCAACAAGCACTGTTAATGCACACTCAGCAAAATTAATGGGGGGCAGCTAAATACTACTGCAGTCACCTGAGCTTCCCAGCCTTTTGTTGCCTGTGTATTGTAATCAACGAGAAACTCACTCAGCCACCCATCGGTATCTCAGCTGGTAGAGTGGATAATCATAACGGCACTCCTGGCATTTATGTTGCTGGTTCAATTCTGGTTTGATGACAATTTCTGTTTGGATTTTTCACTGTTTTTTACATGTAATGATAGGGACAAAGAGAAGGAATGAAATCTAAAACAGCTGTTGAAACTTCATCATCATATCAGAATAAGTGAAAGTTCTTTGAATAGTGTGTGCAGCTCCCATGTCTTATCTTGTCCAGCATGGGGAATTAGTTCAAGTGGTAATGCTCTTGCTTAGCATGTGAGAAGTATCGGGTTCCATGCCCTTATTCTCCAATGAATGCTTTTTCTTTAAGAAATCGGTTGGAAAATGATCAAATTGGAGTGTTACTTGAGAAAAAGAATTTCATTCAAATAGCCGAGGGACAAAATGCATGCAACAAATGTCACGAGCCAGGTAGGAGTCGAACCTACAATCTTCTGATTCGTAGTCAGACGCGTTATCCATTGCGCCACTGGCCCCTGTGCTCAACAAGCACTGTTAATGCACACTCAGCAAAATTAATGGGGGGCAGCTAAATACTACTGCAGTCACCTGAACTTCCCAGCCTTTTGTTGCCTGTGTATTGTAATCAACGAGAAAGTCACTCAGCCACCCATCGGTATCTCACCTGGTAGAGTGGATAATCATAACGGCACTCCTGGCATTTATGTTGCTGGTTCAATTCTGGTTTGATGACAATTTCTGTTTGGATGCTTTCACTGTTTTTACATGTAATGATAGGGACAAAGAGAAGGAATGAAATCTAAAACAGCTGTCGAAACTTCATCATCATATCAGAATAAGTGAAAGTTCTTTGAATAGGTGTGTGCAGCTCCCATGTCTTATCTTGTCCAGCATGGGGAATTAGTTCAAGTGGTAATGCTCTTGCTTTGCATGTGAGAAGTATCGGGTTCCATGCCCGTATTCTCCAATGAATGCTTTTTCTTTAAGAAATCGGTTGGAAAATGATCAATTTGGAGTGTTACCTGAGAAAAAGAATTTCATTCAAATAGCCGAGGGAAAAAATTCATGCAATAAAAGTCACGAGCCAGGTAGGAGTCGAACCTACAATTTTCTGATTCGTAGTCAGACGCGTTATCCATTGCGCCACTGGCCCCTGTGTTCAACAAGCACTGTTAATGCACACTCAGCAAAATTAATGGGGGGCAGCTAAATACTACTGCAGTCACCTGAACTTCCCAGCCTTTTGTTGCCTGTGTATTGTAATCAACGAGAAACTCACTCAGCCACCCATCGGTATCTCAGCTGGTAGAGTGGATAATCATAACGGCACTCCTGGCATTTATGTTGCTGGTTCAATTCTGGTTTGATGACAATTTCTGTTTGGATGCTTTCACTGTTTTTACATGTAATGATAGGGACAAAGAGAAGGAATGAAATCTAAAACAGCTGTCGAAACTTCATCATCATATCAGAATAAGTGAAAGTTCTTTGAATAGGTGTGTGCAGCTCCCATGTCTTTTCTTGTAAAGCATGGGGAATTAGTTCAAGTGGTAATGCGCTTGCTTAGCATGTGAGAAGTATCGGGTTCCATGCCCGTATTCTCCAATGAATGCTTTTTCTTTAAGAAATCGGTTGGAAAATGATCAAATTGGAGTGTTACTTGAGAAAAAGAATTTCATTCAAATAGCCGAGGGACAGAATGCATGCAACAAATGTCACGAGCCAAGTCTTAGTCGAACCTACAATTTTCTGATTCGTAGTCAGACGCGTTATCCACTGCACCACTGGCCCCTGTGCTCAACAAGCACTGTTAATGCACACTCAGCAAAATTAATGGGGGGCAGCTAAATACTACTGCAGTCACCTGAACTTCCCAGCCTTTTGTTGCCTGTGTATTGTAATCAACGAGAAACTCACTCAGCCACCCATCGGTATCTCACCTGGTAGAGTGGATAGTCATAACGGCACTCCTGGCATTTATGTTGCTGGTTCAATTCTGGTTTGATGACAATTTCTGTTTGGATGCTTTCACTGTTTTTACATGTAATGATAGGGACAAAGAGAAGGAATGAAATCTAAAACAGCTGTCGAAACTTCATCATCATATCAGAATAAGTGAAAGTTCTTTGAATAGGTGTGTGCAGCTCCCATGTCTTATCTTGTCCAGCATGGGGAATTAGTTCAAGTGGTAATGCTCTTGCTTAGCATGTGAGAAGTATCGGGTTCCATGCCCTTATTCTCCAATGAATGCTTTTTTCTTTAAGAAATCGGTTGGAAAATGATCAAATTGGAGTGTTACTTGAGAAAAAGAATTTCATTCAAATAGCCGAGGGACAAAATGCATGCAACAAAAGTCACGAGCCAGGTAGGAGTCGAACCTACAATCTTCTGATTCGTAGTCAGACGCGTTATCCATTGCGCCACTGGCCCCTGTGCACAACAAGCACTGTTAATGCACACTCAGCAAAATTAATGGGGCAGCTAAAACTACTGCAGTCACCTGAGCTTCCCAGCCTTTTGTTGCCTGTGTATTGTAATCAACGAGAAACTCACTCAGCCACCCATCGGTTTCTCAGCTGGTAGAGTGGATAATCATAACGGCACTCCTGGCATTTATGTTGCTGGTTCAATTCTGGTTTGATGACAATTTCTGTTTGGATGCTTTCACTGTTTTTACATGTAATGATAGGGACAAAGAGAAGGAATGAAATCTAAAACAGCTGTCGAAACTTCATCATCATATCAGAATAAGTGAAAGTTCTTTGAATAGGTGTGTGCAGCTCCCATGTCTTATCTTGTCCAGCATGGGGAATTAGTTCAAGTGGTAATGCTCTTGCTTAGCATGTGAGAAGTATCGGGTTCCATGCCCTTATTCTCCAATGAATGCTTTTTCTTTAAGAAATCGGTTGGAAAATGATCAATTTGGAGTGTTACCTGAGAAAAAAATTTCATTCAAATAGCCGAGGAAAAAATTCATGCAATAAAAGTCACGAGCCAGGTAGGAGTCGAACCTACAATCTTCTGATTCGTAGTCAGACGCGTTATCCATTGCGCCACTGGCCCCTGTGCACAACAAGCACTGTTAATGCACACTCAGCAAAATTAATGGGGGGCAGCTAAATACTACTGCAGTCACCTGCGCTTCCCAGCCTTTTGTTGCCTGTGTATTGTAATCAACGAGAAACTCACTCAGCCACCCATCGGTATCTCAGCTGGTAGAGTGGATAATCATAACGGCACTCCTGGCATTTATGTTGCTGGTTCAATTCTGGTTTGATGACAATTTCTGTTTGGATGCTTTCACTGTTTTTACATGTAATGATAGGGACAAAGAGAAGGTATGAAATCTAAAACAGCTGTTGAAACTTCATCATCATATCAGAATAAGTGAAAGTTCTTTGAATAGGTGTGTGCAGCTCCCATGTCTTATCTTGTCCAGCATGGGGAATTAGTTCAAGTGGTAATGCTCTTGCTTAGCATGTGAGAAGTATCGGGTTCCATGCCCTTATTCTCCAATGAATGCTTTTTTCTTTAAGAAATCGGTTTGAAAATGATCAAATTGGAGTGTTACTTGAGAAAAGAATTTCATTCAAATAGCCGAGGGACAGAATGCTTGCAACAAATGTCACGAGCCAGGTAGGAGTCGAACCTACAATCTTCTGATTCGTACTCAGACGCGTTATCCATTGCGCCACTGGCCCCCGTGCTCAACAAGCACTGTTAATGCACACTCAGCAAAATTAATGGGGGGCAGCTAAATACTACTGCAGTCACCTGAACTTCCCAGCCTTTTGTTGCCTGTGTATTGTAATCAACGAGAAACTCACTCAGCCACCCATCGGTATCTCACCTGGTAGAGTGGATAATCATAACGGCACTCCTGGCATTTATGTTGCTGGTTCAATTCTGGTTTGATGACAATTTCTGTTTGGATGCTTTCACTGTTTTTACATGTAATGATAGGGACAAAGAGAAGGAATGAAATCTAAAACAGCTGTCGAAACTTCATCATCATATCAGAATAAGTGAAAGTTCTTTGAATAGGTGTGTGCAGCTCCCATGTCTTATCTTGTCCAGCATGGGGAATTAGTTCAAGTGGTAATGCTCTTGCTTTGCATGTGAGAAGTATCGGGTTCCATGTCCGTATTCTCCAATGAATGCTTTTTCTTTAAGAAATCGGTTGGAAAATGATCAATTTGGAGTGTTACTTTGAGAAAAGAATTTCATTCAAATAGCCGAGGGAAAAAATTCATGCAATAAAAGTCACGAGCCAGGTAGGAGTCGAACCTACAATCTTCTGATTCGTAGTCAGACGCCGCTATCCATTGCGCCACTGGCCCTGTGCTGCGCAACAAGCACTGTTAATGCACACTCAGCAAAATTAATGGGGGGCAGCTAAATACTACTGCAGTCACCTGAGCTTCCCAGCCTTTTGTTGCCTGTGTATTGTAATCAACGAGAAACTCACTCAGCCACCAATCGGTATCTCAGCTGGTAGAGTGGATAATCATAACGGCACTCCTGGCATTTATGTTGCTGGTTCAATTCTGGTTTGATGACAATTTCTGTTTGGATGCTTTCACTGTTTTTACATGTAATGATTAAGACAAAGAGAAGGAATGAAATCTAAAACAGCTGTCGAAACATCATCATCATATCAGAATAAGTGAAAGTTCTTTGAATAGGTGTGTGCAGCTCCCATGTTTTATCTTGTCCAGCATGGGGAATTAGTTCAAGTGGTAATGCTCTTGCTTAGCATGTGAGAAGTATCGGGTTCCATGCCCTTATTCTCCAATGAATGCTTTTTTCTTTAAGAAATCGGTTGGAAAATGATCAAATTGGAGTGTTACTTGAGAAAAGAATTTCATTCAAATAGCCGAGGACAAAATGCATGCAACAAATGTCACGAGCCAAGGTAGGAATCGAACCTACAATTTTCTGATTCGTAGTCAGGCCGCGTTATCCATTGCACCACTGGCCCCTGTGCTCAACAAGCACTGTTAATGCACACTCAGCAAAATTAATGGGGGGCAGCTAAATACTACTGCAGTCACCTGAACTTCCCAGCCTTTTGTTGCCTGTGTATTGTAATCAACGAGAAACTCACTCAGCCACCCATCGGTATCTCACCTGGTAGAGTGGATAGTCATAACGGCACTCCTGGCATTTATGTTGCTGGTTCAATTCTGGTTTGATGACAATTTCTGTTTGGATGCTTTCACTGTTTTTACATGTAATGATAGGGACAAAGAGAAGGAATGAAATCTAAAACAGCTGTCGAAACTTCATCATCATATCAGAATAAGTGAAAGTTCTTTGAATAGGTGTGTGCAGCTCCCATGTCTTATCTTGTCCAGCATGGGGAATTAGTTCATGGTAATGCTCTTGCTTAGCATGTGAGAAGTATCGGGTTCCATGCCCTTATTCTCCAATGAATGCTTTTTCTTTAAGAAATCGGTTGGAAAATGATCAAATTGGAGTGTTACTTGAGAAAAAGAATTTCATTCAAATAGCCGAGGGACAAAATGCATGCAACAAAAGTCACGAGCCAGGTAGGAGTCGAACCTACAATCTTCTGATTCGTAGTCAGGACGCGTTATCCATTGCGCCACTGGCCCTGTGCTCAACAAGCACTGTTAATGCACACTCAGCAAAATTAATGGGGGCAGCTAAATACTACTGCAGTCACCTGAGCTTCCCAGCCTTTTGTTGCCTGTGTATTGTAATCAACGAGAAACTCACTCAGCCACCCATCGGTTTCTCAGCTGGTAGAGTGGATAATCATAACGGCACTCCTGGCATTTATGTTGCTGGTTCAATTCTGGTTTGATGACAATTTCTGTTTGGATGCTTTCACTGTTTTTACATGTAATGATAGGGACAAAGAGAAGGAATGAAATCTAAAACAGCTGTCGAAACTTCATCATCATATCAGAATAAGTGAAAGTTCTTTGAATAGGTGTGTGCAGCTCCCATGTCTTATCTTGTCCAGCATGGGGAATTAGTTCAAGTGGTAATGCTTTTGCTTAGCATGTGAGAAGTATCGGGTTCCATGCCTTATTCTCCAATGAATGCTTTTTCTTTAAGAAATCGGTTGGAAAATGATCAATTTGAGTGTTACCTGAGAAAAGAATTTCATTCAAATAGCCGAGGGGAAAAATTCATGCAATAAAAGTCACGAGCCAGGTAGGAGTCGAACCTACAATCTTCTGATTCGTAGTCAGACGCGTTATCCATTGCGCCACTGGCCCCTGTGCTCAACAAGCACTGTTAATGCACACTCAGCAAAATTAATGGGGGGCAGCTAAATACTACTGCAGTCACCTGAGCTTCCCAGCCTTTTGTTGCCTGTGTATTGTAATCAACGAGAAACTCACTCAGCCACCCATCGGTATCTCAGCTGGTAGAGTGGATAATCATAACGGCACTCCTGGCATTTATGTTGCTGGTTCAATTCTGGTTTGATGACAATTTCTGTTTGGATGCTTTCACTGTTTTTACATGTAATGATAGGGACAAAGAGAAGGTATGAAATCTAAAACAGCTGTCGAAACTTCATCATCATATCAGAATAAGTGAAAGTTCTTTGAATAGGTGTGTGCAGCTCCCATGTCTTATCTTGTCCAGCATGGGGAATTAGTTCAAGTGGTAATGCTCTTGCTTAGCATGTGAGAAGTATCGGGTTCCATGCCCTTATTCTCCAATGAATGCTTTTTCTTTAAGAAATCGGTTGGAAAATGATCAAATTGGAGTGTTACTTGAGAAAAAGAATTTCATTCAAATAGCCGAGGGACAGAATGCATGCAACAAATGTCACGAGCCAAGTAGGAGTCGAACCTACAATCTTCTGATTCGTAGTCAGACGCTTTATCCACTGCGCCACTGGCCCCTGTGCTCAACAAGCACTGTTAATGCACACTCAGCAAAATTAATGGGGGGCAGCTAAATACTACTGCAGTCACCTGAACTTCCCAGCCTTTTGTTGCCTGTGTATTGTAATCAACGAGAAACTCACTCAGCCACCCATCGGTATCTCACCTGGTAGAGTGGATAATCATAACGGCACTCCTGGCATTTATGTTGCTGGTTCAATTCTGGTTTGATGACAATTTCTGTTTGGATGCTTTCACTGTTTTTACATGTAATGATAGGGACAAAGAGAAGGAATGAAATCTAAAACAGCTGTCGAAACTTCATCATCATATCAGAATAAGTGAAAGTTCTTTGAATAGGTGTGTGCAGCTCCCATGTCTTATCTTGTCCAGCATGGGGAATTAGTTCAAGTGGTAATGCTCTTGCTTAGCATGTGAGAAGTATCGGGTTCCATGCCCTTATTCTCCAATGAATGCTTTTTCTTTAAGAAATCGGTTGGAAAATGATCAAATTGGAGTGTTACTTGAGAAAAAAATTTCATTCAAATAGCGAGGGACAAAATGCATGCAACAAATGTCACGAGCCAAGTTGGAGTCGAACCTACAATCTTCTGATTCGTAGTCAGACGCTTTATCCATTGCGCCACTGGCCCCTGTGCTCAACAAGCACTGTTAATGCACACTCAGCAAAATTAATGGGGGCAGCTAAATACTACTGCAGTCACCTGAACTTCCCAGCAATTTTTTTTGTTGCCTGTGTATTGTAATCAACGAGAAACTCACTCAGCCACCCATCGGTATCTCACCTGGTAGAGTGGATAATCATACTTGGCACTCTGGCATTTATGTTGCTGGTTCAATTCTGGTTTGATGACAATTTCTGTTTGGATGCTTTCACTGTTTTTACATGTAATGATAGGGACAAAGAGAAGGAATGAAATCTAAAACAGCTGTCGAAACTTCATCATCATATCAGAATAAGTGAAAGTTCTTTGAATAGGTGTGTGCAGCTCCCATGTCTTATCTTGTCCAGCATGGGGAATTAGTTCAAGTGGTAATGCTCTTGCTTTGCATGTGAGAAGTATCGGGTTCCATGCCCGTATTCTCCAATGAATGCTTTTTTTTAAGAAATCGGTTGGAAAATGATCAATTTGGAGTGTTACCTTGAAAAAGAATTTCATTCAAATAGCCGAGGGAAAAAATTCATGCAATAAAAGTCACGAGCCAGGTAGGAGTCGAACCTACAATCTTCTGATTCGTAGTCAGACGCGTTATCCATTGCGCCACTGGCCCCTGTGCTCAACAAGCACTGTTAATGCACACTCAGCAAAATTAATGGGGGGCAGCTAAATACTACTGCAGTCACCTGCGCTTCCCAGCCTTTTGTTGCCTGTGTATTGTAATCAACGAGAAACTCACTCAGCCACCCATCGGTATCTCAGCTGGTAGAGTGGATAATCATAACGGCACTCCTGGCATTTATGTTGCTGGTTCAATTCTGGTTTGATGACAATTTCTGTTTGGATGCTTTCACTGTTTTTACATGTAATGATAGGGACAAAGAGAAGGAATGAAATCTAAAACAGCTGTCGAAACTTCATCATCATATCAGAATAAGTGAAAGTTCTTTGAATAGGTGTGTGCAGCTCCCATGTCTTTTCTTGTCCAGCATGGGGAATTAGTTCAAGTGGTAATGCTCTTGCTTAGCATGTGAGAAGTATCGGGTTCCATGCCCTTATTCTCCAATGAATGCTTTTTCTTTAAGAAATCGGTTGGAAAATGATCAAATTGGAGTGTTACTTGAGAAAAAGAATTTCATTCAAATAGCCGAGGGACAAAATGCATGCAACAAATGTCACGAGCCAGGTAGGAGTCGAACCTACAATCTTCTGATTCGTAGTCAGACGCGTTATCCATTGCGCCACTGGCCCCTGTGCTCAACAAGCACTGTTAATGCACACTCAGCAAAATTAATGGGGGGCAGCTAAATACTACTGCAGTCACCTGAACTTCCCAGCCTTTTGTTGCCTGTGTATTGTAATCAACGAGAAACTCACCAGCCACCCATCGGTATCTCACCTGGTAGAGTGGATAATCATAATGGCACTCCTGGCATTTATGTTGCTGGTTCAATTCTGGTTTGATGACAATTTCTGTTTGGATGCTTTCACTGTTTTTACATGTAATGATAGGGACAAAAGAAGGAATGAAATCTAAAACAGCTGTCGAAACTTCATCATCAAATCAGAATAAGTGAAAGTTCTTTGAATAGGTGTGTGCAGCTCCCATGTCTTATCTTGTCCAGCATGGGGAATTAGTTCAAGTGGTAATGCTCTTGCTTAGCATGTGAGAAGTATCGGGTTCCATGCCCGTATTCTCCAATGAATGCTTTTTCTTTAAGAAATCGGTTGGAAAATGATCAATTTGGAGTGTTACTTGAGAAAAAGAATTTCATTCAAATAGCCGAGGGAAAAAATTCATGCAATAAAAGTCACGAGCCAGGTAGGAGTCGAACCTACAATCTTCTGATTCGTAGTCAGACGCGTTATCCATTGCGCCACTGGCCCCTGTGCTCAACAAGCACTGTTAATGCACACTCAGCAAAATTAATGGGGGGCAGCTAAATACTACTGCAGTCACCTGAGCTTCCCAGCCTTTTGTTGCCTGTGTATTGTAATCAACGAGAAACTCACTCAGCCACCCATCGGTATCTCAGCTGGTAGAGTGGATAATCATAATGGCACTCCTGGCATTTATGTTGCTGGTTCAATTCTGGTTTGATGACAATTTCTGTTTGGATGTTTTCACTGTTTTTACATGTAATGATAGGGACAAAAGAAGGAATGAAATCTAAAACAGCTGTCGAAACTTCATCATCAAATCAGAATAAGTGAAAGTTCTTTGAATAGGTGTGTGCAGCTCCCATGTCTTATCTTGTCCAGCATGGGGAATTAGTTCAAGTGGTAATGCTCTTGCTTAGCATGTGAGAAGTATCGGGTTCCATGCCCTTATTCTCCAATGAATGCTTTTTCTTTAAGAAATCGGTTGAAAAAAATGATCAAATTGGAGTGTTACTTGAGAAAAGAATTTCATTCAAATAGCCGAGGGACAAAATGCATGCAACAAATGTCACGAGCCAGGTAGGAGTCGAACCTACAATCTTCTGATTTGTAGTGAGACGCGTTATCCATTGGCGCCACTGGCCCCTGTGCTCAACAAGCACTGTTAATGCACACTCAGCAAAATTAATGGGGGCAGCTAAATACTACTGCAGTCACCTGCGCTTCCCAGCCTTTTTGTTGCCTGTGTATTGTAATCAACGAGAAACTCACTCAGCCACCAATCGGTATCTCAGCTGGTAGAGTGGATAATCATAACGGCACTCCTGGCATTTATGTTGCTGGTTCAATTCTGGTTTGATGACAATTTCTGTTTGGATGCTTTCACTGTTTTACATGTAATGATAGGGACAAAGAGAAGGAATGAAATCTAAAACAGCTGTCGAAACTTCATCATCATATCAGAATAAGTGAAAGTTCTTTGAATAGGTGTGTGCAGCTCCCATGTCTTATCTTGTCCAGCATGGGGAATTAGTTCAAGTGGTAATGCTCTTGCTTAGCATGTGAGAAGTATCGGGTTCCATGCCCTTATTCTCCAATGAATGCTTTTCTTTAAGAAATGGGTTGGAAAATGATCAAATTGGAGTGTTACTTGAGAAAAGAATTTCATTCAAATAGCCGAGGGACAAAATGCATGCAACAAATGTCACGAGCCAGGTAGGAGTCGAACCTACAATCTTCTGATTCGTAGTCAGGCGCGTTATCCAAAAGAAGCCACTGGCCCTGTGCTCAACAAGCACTGTTAATGCACACTCAGCAAAATTAATGGGGGCAGCTAAATACTACTGCAGTCACCTGAACTTCCCAGCCTTTTTGTTGCCTGTGTATTGTAATCAACGAGAAACTCACTCAGCCACCCATCGGTATCTCAGCTGGTAGAGTGGATAATCATAACGGCACTCCTGGCATTTATGTTGCTGGTTCAATTCTGGTTTGATGACAATTTCTGTTTGGATGCTTTCACTGTTTTTACATGTAATGATAGGGACAAAGAGAAGGAATGAAATCTAAAACAGCTGTCGAAACTTCATCATCATATCAGAATAAGTGAAAGTTCTTTGAATAGTGTGTGCAGCTCCCATGTCTTATCTTGTAAAGCATGGGGAATTAGTTCAAGTGGTAATTTGTTTTGCTTAGCATGTGAGAAGTATCGGGTTCCATGCCCTTATTCTCCAATGAATGCTTTTTCTTTAAGAAATCGGTTGGAAAATGATCAAATTGAGTTTTACTTGAGAAAAAAATTTCATTCAAATAACCGAGGGACAAAATGCATGCAACAAAAGTCACGAGCCAGGTAGGAGTCGAACCTACAATCTTCTGATTCGTAGTCAGACGCGTTATCCATTGGGCGCCACTGGCCCTGTGCTCAACAAGCACTGTTAATGCACACTCAGCAAAATTAATGGGGGGCAGCTAAATACTACTGCAGTCACCTGAACTTCCCAGCCTTTTGTTGCCTGTGTATTGTAATCAACGAAGAAACTCACTCAGCCACCAATCGGTATCTCACCTGGTAGAGTGGATAATCATAACGGCACTCCTGGCATTTATGTTGCTGGTTCAATTCTGGTTTGATGACAATTTCTGTTTGGATGCTTTCACTGTTTTTACATGTAATGATAGGGACAAAGAGAAGGAATGAAATCTAAAACAGCTGTCGAAACTTCATCATCATATCAGAATAAGTGAAAGTTCTTTGAATAGGTGTGTGCAGCTCCCATGTCTTATCTTGTCCAGCATGGGGAATTAGTTCAAGTGGTAATGCTCTTGCTTAGCATGTGAGAAGTATCGGGTTCCATGCCCTTATTCTCCAATGAATGCTTTTTCTTTAAGAAATCGGTTGGAAAATGATCAAATTGGAGTGTTATTTGAGAAAAAGAATTTCATTCAAATAGCCGAGGGACAAAATGCATGCAACAAAAGTCACGAGCCAGGTAGGAGTCGAACCTACAATCTTCTGATTCGTAGTCAGACGCGTTATCCATTGCGCCACTGGCCCCTATGCTCAACAAGCACTGTTAATGCACACTCAGCAAAATTAATGGGGGGCAGCTAAATACTACTGCAGTCACCTGAGCTTCCCAGCCTTTTGTTGCCTGTGTATTGTAATCAACGAGAAACTCACTCAGTCACCCATCGATAGCTCAGCTGGTAGAGTGGCTAATCATAATGGCACTCCTGGCATTTATGTTGCTGGTGCAATTCTGGTTTGATGACAATTTCTGTTTGGATGCTTTCACTGTTTTTACTGGTAATGATAGGGACAAAAAGAAGGAATGAAATCTAAAACAGCTGTCGAAACTTCATCATCAAATCAGAATAAGTGAAAGTTCTTTGAATAGGTGTGAGCAGCTCCCATGTCTTATCCTGTCCAGCATGGGGAATTAGTTCAAGTGGTAATGCGCTTGCTTAGCATGTGAGAAGTATCGGGTTCCATGCCCTTATTCTCCAATGAATGCTTTTTCTTTAAGAAATCGGTTGGAAAATGAACAAATTGGAGTGTTACTTGAGAAAAAGAATTTCATTCAAATAACCGAGGGACAAAATGCATGCAACAAAAGTCACGAGCCAGGTTGGAGTCAAACCTACAATCTTCTGATTACCGTAGTCAGGTTTTGCGTTATCCATTATTGAGCCACTGGCCCCTGTGCTCAACAAGCACTGTTAATGCACACTCAGCAAAATTAATGGGGGCAGCTAAATACTACTGCAGTCACCTGAACTTCCCAGCCTTTTGTTGCCTGTGTATTGTAATCAATCTTGGAAACTCACTCAGCCACCAATCGGTATCTCAGCTGGTAGAGTGGATAATCATATGTTGGCACTCCTGGCATTTATGTTGCTGGTTTCAATTCTGGTTTGATGACAATTTCTGTTTGGATGCTCACTGTGTTTTACATGTAATGATAGGGACAAAGAGAAGGAATGAAATCTAAAACAGCTGTCGAAACATCATCATCATATCAGAATAAGTGAAAGTTCTTTGAATAGGGTGTGCGCTCCCATGTCTTATCTTGTCCAGCATGGGAATTAGTTCAAGTGGTAATGCTCTTGCTTAGCATGTGAGAAGTATCGGTTCCATGCCCTTATTCTCCAATGAATGCTTTTTCTTTAAGAAATATTTGGAAAATGATCAATTTGAGTGTTACTTGAAAAAGAATTTCATTCAAATAGCCGAGGACAAAATGCATGCAACAAAAAGTCACGTGAGCCAGGTCGGAGTCGAACCTACAATCTTCTGAGTCATAGTCAGGCCGCATTATCCATTGCGCCACTGGCCCTGTGTTCAATCAACAAGCACTGTTAACACACACTCAGCTTTTTAATGGGGGGGCAGCTAATTTACTGCAGTCACCTGAGCTTCCCAGCATTTTTGTTGCCTGTGTATTTTAATCAACGAGGAACACACTCAGCCACCCATCGATAGCTCAGCTGGTAGGTGGATAATCATAATGGCACTCCTGCCATTTATGTTGTTGGTGCAATTCTGGTTTGATGACAATTTCTGTTTGGATTTTTTCACTGTTTTTACTGGTAATGATAGGGACAAAAAAAGAAGGAATGAAATCTAAAACAGCTGTCTAAACTTCATCATCAAATCAGAATAAGTGAAAGTTCTTTGAATAGGTGTGAGCATCTCCCATGTCTTATCTTGTCCAGCATGGGAATTAGTTCAAGTGGTAATGCTTTGCTTAGCATGTGAGAAGTATCGGGTTCCATGCCCTTATTCTCCAATGAATGCTTTTTTTCTTTAAGAAATCGGTTGGAAAAAATGATCAAATTGAGTGTTACTTGAGAAAAGAATTTCATTCAAATAGCCGAGGGACAAAATGCATGCAACAAAAGTCCACGAGCCAGGTAGAGTCGAACCTACAATCTTCTGATTCGTAGTCAGCCAGCGTTATCCACGCGCCACTGGCCCCTGTGCTCAACAAGCACTGTTAATGCACACTCAGCAAAATTAATGGGGGGCAGCTAAATACTACTGCAGTCACCTGAGCTTCCCAGCCTTTTGTTGCCTGTGTATTGTAATCAACGAGAAACATGCAACACTCAGCCACCCATCGGTATCTCAGCTGGTAGAGTGGATAATCATAACGGCACTCCTGGCATTTATGTTGCTGGTTCAATTCTGGTTTGATGACAATTTCTGTTTGGATGTGTTTTCACTGTTTTTTACATGTAATGATAGGGACAAAAAGAAGGAATGAAATCTAAAACAGCTGTCGAAACATCATCATCATATCAGAATAAGGAAAGTTCTTTGAATAGGTGTGTGCAGCTCCCATGTCTTATCTTGTCCAGCATGGGGAATTAGTTCAAGTGGTAATGCTCTTGCTTAGCATGTGAGAAGTATCGGGTTCCATGCCCGTATTCTCCAATGAATGCTTTTTCTTTAAGAAATCGGTTGGAAAATGATCAAATTGGAGTGTTACTTGAGAAAAAGAATTTCATTCAAATAGCCGAGGGACAAAATGCATGCAACAAAAGTGACGAGCCAGGTCGGAGTCGAACCTACAATCTTCTGAGTCATAGTCAGACGCATTATCCATTGCGCCACTGGCCCCTGTGTTCAAAAAACGCACTGGTTAACACACACTCTGCAAAAGCAATGGGGGCAGCTATTTGCTGCAGTCACCTGAGCTTTCCAGCATTTTGTTGCCTGTGTATTTTAATCAACAAGAAACACACTCAGCCACCCATCGATAACTCAGCTGGTAGAGTCGATAATCATAATGGCACTCCTGGCATTTATGTTGCTGGTTTGGTTTGATGACAATTTCTATTTGGATTTTTTTCACTGTTTTTACTGGTAATGATAGGGAAAAAGAAGGAATGAAATCTAAAACAGCTGTCGAAACTTCATCATCAAATCAGAATAAGTGAAAGTTCTTTGAATAGGTGTGTGCAGCTCCCATGTCTTATCTTGTCCAGCATGGGGAATTAGTTCATGGTAATGCTCTTGCTTAGCATGTGAGAAGTATCGGGTTCCATGCCCTTATTCTCCAATGAATGCTTTTTCTTTAAGAAATCGGTTGAAAATGATCAAATTGAGTGTTACTTGAGAAAAATTATTTCATTCAAATAGCCGAGGGACAAAATGCATGCAACAAAAGTCACGAGCCAGGTAGGAGTCGAACCTACAATCTTCTGATTCAGTAGTCAGATCGGCGTTATCCATAGGGCGCCACTGGCCCCTGTGCTCAACAAGCATTGAAATGCACTCAGCAAAATTAATGGGGGGCAGCTAAATACTACTGCAGTCACCTGAGCTTCCCAGCCTTTTTTTTGTTGCCTGTGTATTGTAATCAGCGTTTAAATGGGAAAACTCACTCAGCCACCCATCGGTATCTCAGCTGGTAGAGTGGATAATTATAACGGCACTCCTGGCATTTATGTTGCTGGTTCAATTCTGGTTTGATGACAATTTCTGTTTGGATGCTTTTCACTGTTTTTTACATGTAATGATTAGGGACAAAGAGAAGGAATGAAATCTAAACAGCTGTCGAAAACATCATCATATCAGAATAAGTGAAAGTTCTTTGAATAGGTGTGTGCAGCTCCCATGTCTTATCTTGTCCAGCATGGGAATTAGTTCAATGGTAATGCTCTTGCTTAGCATGTGAGAAGTATCGGGTTCCATGCCCTTATTCTCCAATGAATGCTTTTTCTTTAAGAAATCGGTTGGAAAATGATCAAATTGGAGTGTTACTTGAGAAAAAAGAATTTCATTCAAATAGTCGAGGGACAAAATGCATGCAACAAAAGTCACGAGCCAGGTAGGAGTCGAACCTACAATCTTCTGATTAGTCAGTCAGGCGATTATCCATTGCGCCAAAACTTGGCCCCTGTGCTCAACAAGCACTGTTAATGCACACTCAGCAAAAAAAATTAATGGGGGCAGCTAAATTTACTGCAGTCACCTGAGCTTCCCAGCCTTTTGTTGCCTGTGTATTGTAATCAACAAGGAAACTCAGTTCAGTCACCCATCGATACCTCAGCTGGTAGAGTGGATAATCATAATGGCACTCCTGGCATTTATGTTGCTGGTTCAATTCTGGTTTGATGAGACAATTTCTGTTTGGATGTGTTTTCACTGTTTTTTACTGGTAATGATAGGGACAAAAAGAAGGAATGAAATCTAAAACAGCTGTCGAAACTTCATCATCAAATCAGAATAAGTGAAAGTTCTTTGAATAGGTGTGAGCAGCTCCCATGTCTTATCCTGTCCAGCATGGGGAATTAGTTCAAGTGGTAATGCGCTTGCTTAGCATGTGAGAAGTATCGGGTTCCATGCCCTTATTCTCCAATGAATGCTTTTTCTTTAAGAAATCGGTTGAAAATGATCAAATTGGAGTGTTACTTGAGAAAAAGAATTTCATTCAAATACCCGAGGGACAAAATGCATGCAACAAAAGTCACGAGCCAGGTAGGAGTCGAACCTACAATCTTCTGATTCGTGGTCAGGAGCGTTATCCATTGCGCCACTGGCCCCTGTGCTCAACAAGCACCGTTAATGCACACTCAGCAAAAATTAATGGGGGCAGCTAAATAACTACTGCAGTCACCTGAGCTTCCCAGCCTTTTTGTTGCCTGTGTATTGTAATCAACGAGAAACTCACTCAGCCACCCATCGGTATCTCAGCTGGTAGAGTGGATAATCATAACGGCAATCCTGGCATTTATGTTGCTGGTTCAATTCTGGTTTGATGACAATTTCTGTTTGGATAGACTTTCACTGTTTTTTACATGTAATGATAGGGACAAAGAGAAGGAATGAAATCTAAAACAGCTGTCGAAACTTCATCATCATATCAGAATAAGTGAAAGTTCTTTGAATAGGTGTGTGCAGCTCCCCATGTCTTATCTTGTCCAGCATGGGGAATTAGTTCAAGTGGTAACGTTCTGCTTAGCATGTGTGAGAAGTATGGGGTTCCATGCCCTTATTCTCCAATGAATGCTTTTTCTTTAAGAAATCGGTTGGAAAATGATCAAATTGAGTGTTATTTGAAAAAAGAATTTCATTCAAATAGCCGAGGGACAAAATGCATGCAATAAAAGTCACGAGCCAGGTAGGAGTCGAACCTACAATCTTCTGATTCGTAGTCAGACACGTTATCCATTGGCGCCCACTGGCCCTGTGCTCAACAAGCACACTGTTAATGCACACTCAGCAAAATTAATGGGGGCAGCTAAATACTACTGCAGTCACCTGAGCTTCCCAGCCTTTTTGTTGCCTGTGTATTGTAATCAATGGGGTGATATCAAACTCACTCAGTCACCCATCGATAGCTCAGCTGGTAGAGTGGCTAATCATAATGGCACTCCTTGAAAATGCCTGGCATTTATGTTGCTGGTTCAATTCTGGTTTAATGACAATTTCTGTTTGGATGTTTTCACTGTTGTTTTTACATGTAATGATAGGGACAAAAAGAAGGAATGAAATCTAAAACAGCTGTCGAAACTTCATCATCAAATCAGAATAAGTGAAAGTTCTTTGAATAGGTGTGTGCAGCTCCCATGTCTTATCTTGTCCAGCATGGGGAATTAGTTCAAGTGGTAATGCTGCTCATTTAGCATGTGAGAAGTATCGGGTTCCATGCCCGTATTCTCCAATGGATGCTTTTCTTTAAGAAATCGGTTGGAAAATGATCAATTTGGAGTGTTACTTGAGAAAAAGAATTTCATTCAAATAACCGAGGGAAAAAATGCATGCAACAAAAGTCACGAGCCAGGTAGGAGTCGAACCTACAATCTTCTGATTCGTAGTCAGGCGCGTTATCCATTGCGCCACTGGCCCTGTGCGCAACAAGCACTGTTAATGCACACTCAGCAAAATTAATGGGGGCAGCTAAATACTACTGCAGTCACCTGAGCTTCCAGCCTTTTGTTGCCTGTGTATTGTAATCAACGAGAAACTCACTCAGCCACCAATTGGTATCTCAGCTGGTAGAGTGGATAATCATAACGGCACTCCTGGCATTTATGTTGCTGGTTCAATTCTGGTTTGAGGACAATTTCTGTTTGGATGCTTTCACTGTTTTTACATGTAATGATAGGGACAAAAGAAGGAATGAAATCTAAAACAGCTGTCGAAACTTCATCATCATATCAGAATAAGTGAAAGTTCTTTTGAATAGGGTGTGCAGCTCCCATGTTTTATCTTGTCCAGCATGGGAATTAGTTCAAGTGGTAATGCTCTTGCTTAGCATGTGAGAAGTATCGGGTTCCATGCTTGTATTCTCCAATGAATGCTTTTCTTTAAGAAATCGGTTGGAAATGATCAATTTGGAGTGTTACTTGAGAAAATTATTTCATTCAAATAGCCGAGGGAAAAAATTCATGCAACAAAAGTCCGCGAGCCAGGTAGGAGTCGAACCTACAATCTTCTGATTCGTAGTCAGGCCGTTATCCATTGCGCCACTGGCCCCTGAGCTCAACAAGCACTGTTAATGCACACACTCAGCAAAATTAATGGGGCAGCTAAATATCGCTGCGGTCACCTGAGCTTCCCAGCCTTTTTTTGCCTGTGTATTGTAATCATTGAAACTCACTCAGCCACCCATCATATCTCAGCTGGTAAGTGGATAATCATAAAATGGCACTCCTGGCATTTATGTTGCTGGTTCAATTCTGGTTTAATGACAATTTCTGTTTGGATACTTTTCACTGTTTTACATGTAATGATAGGGACAAAAGAAGAATGAAATCTAAAACAGCTGTCGAAACATCATCATCATATCAGAATAAGTGAAAGTTCTTTGAATAGGTGTGTGCAGCTCCCATGTTTTATCTTGTCCAGCATGGGGAAATTAGTTCAAGTGGTAATGTCTTGCTTAGTATGTTGAGAAGTATCGGGTTCCATGCCCTTATTCTCCAATGAATGCTTTTTCTTTAAGAAATCGGTTGGAAAATGATCAAATTGGAGTGTTACTTGAGAAAAAAATTTCATTCAAATAGCCGAGGGACAAAATGCATGCAACAAAAGTCACGAGCCAGGCAGAATCAAACCTACAATCTTTTGATTCGTAGTCAGCTGGCGTTATCCATTGCGCCACTGGCCCTATGCTCAACAAGCACTGTTAATGCACACTCAGCAAAAATTAATGGGGGGCAGCTAAATACTACTGCAGTCACCTGAGCTTCCCAGCCTTTGTTGCCTGTGTATTGTAATCAACGAAAACTCACTCAGCCACCCATCGGTATCTCAGCTGGTAGAGTGCATAATCATAGCAGCCTCCTGGCATTTATGTTGCTGGTTCAATTCTGGTTTGATGACAATTTCTGTTTGGATACTTTCACTGTTTTTATGTAATGATAGGGACAAAGAGAAGGAATGAAATCTAAAACAGCTGTCGAAACTTCATCATCATATCAGAATAAGTGAAAGTTCTTTGAATAGGTGTGTGCAGCTCCCATGTCTTATCTTGTCCAGCATGGGGGAATTAGTTCAAGTGGTAATGCTCTTGCTTTGCATGTGAGAAGTATCGGGTTCCATGTCCGTATTCTCCAATGAATGCTTTTCTTAAGAAATCGGTTGAAAATGATCAAATTGGGTGTTACTTGAGAAAAAGAATTTCATTCAAATAGCGAGGGACAAAATTCATGCAAAAAAGTCACGAGCCAGGTAGGAGTCGAACCTACAATCTTCTGATTCGTAGTCAGGCCGCATTATCCATTGGCGCCACTGGCCCCTGTGCTCAACAAGCACTGTTAACACACTCTGCAAAATTAATGGGGGCAGCTAAATTTTACTGCAGTCACCTGAACTTCCCAGCCATTTTGTTGCCTGTGTATTTTAATCAACAAGAACTCACTCAGCCACCAATCGATATCTCAGCTGGTAGAGTGGATAATCATAATGGCACTCCCTGGCATTTATGTTTGTTCAATTCTGGTTTAATGACAATTTCTGTTTGGATTTTTCACTGTTTTTACTAGTAATGATAGGGACAAAAGAAGGAATGAAATCTAAAACAGCTGTCGAAACTTCATCATCATATCAGAATAAGTGAAAGTTCTTTGAATAGGTGTGCAGCTCCCATGTGTCTTATCTTGTCCAGCATGGGGAATTAGTTCAAGTGGTAATGCTCTCATTTAGCATGTGAAAGTATCGGGTTCCATGCCTGTATTCTCCAATGAATGCTTTTTCTTTAAGAAATCGGTTGGAAAATGATCAAATTGAGTGTTACCTGAGAAAAAGAATTTCATTCAAATAGCCGAGGAAAAAATTCCATGCAACAAAAGTCACGAGCCAGGTAGGAGTCGAACCTACAATCTTCTGATTCGTAGTCAGGCGCGTTATCCATTGCGTCACTGGCCCCTGTGCTCAACAAGCACTGTTAATGCACACTCAGCAAAATTAATGGGGGGCAGCTAAATACTACTGCAGTCACCTGAGCTTCCCAGCCTTTTGTTGCCTGTGTATTGTAATCAAGGAAAAACTCACTCAGTCACCCATCGATAGCTCAGCTGGTAGAGTGGCTAATCATAATGGCACTCCTGGCATTTATGTTGCTGGTTCAATTCTGGTTTAATGACAATTTCTGTTTGGATGTTTTCACTGTTTTTACATGTAATGATAGGGACAAAGAGAAGGAATGAAATCTAAAACAGCTGTCGAAACTTCATCATCATATCAGAATAAGTGAAAGTTCTTTGAATAGGTGTGTGCAGCTCCCATGTCTTATCTTGTCCAGCATGGGGAATTAGTTCAAGTGGTAATGCTCTTGCTTAGCATGTGAGAAGTATCGGGTTCCATGCCCTTATTCTCCAATGAATGCTTTTTCTTTAAGAAATCGGTTGGAAAATGATCAAATTGAGTGTTACTTGAGAAAAAAAAGAATTTCATTCAAATAGCCGAGGGACAAAATGCATGCAACAAAAGTCACGAGCCAGGTTGGAATCGAACCTACAATCTTCTGAGTCATAGTCAGGCGTTATCCATCGCGCCACTGGCCCCTGGGCTCAAAAAACGCACTGGTTAACACACACTCTGCAAAAGCAATGGGGGCAGCTATTTGCTGCAGTCACCTGAACTTCCCAACATTTTGTTGCCTGTGTATTTTAATCAACAAGGGAACACACTCAGCCACCCATAGATAACTCAGCTGGTAGGTCGATAATCATAATGGCACTCCTGGCATTTATGTTGTTCAATTCTGGTTTGATGACAATTTCTATTTGGATTTTTCACTGTTTTTACTGGTAATGATAGGGACAAAGAGAAGGAATGAAATCTAAAACAGCTGTTAAAACTTCATCATCATATCAGAATAAGTGAAAGTTCTTTGAATAGGTGTGTGCAGCTCCCATGTCTTATCTAGACCAGCATGGGGAATTAGTTCAAGTGGTAATGCTCTTGCTTAGCATGTGAGAAGTGTCGGGTTCCATGCCCGTATTCTCCAATGAATGCTTTTCTTTAAGAAATGGGTTGGAAAATGATCAATTTGGGTGTTACCTGAGAAAAAGAATTTCATTCAAATAGCCCAGGGAAAAATTCATGCAATAAAAGTCACGAGCCAGGTAGGGTCGAACCTACAATCTTCTGATTCGTGGTCAGGAGCGTTATCCATTGGCGCCACTGGCCCCTGTGCTCAACAAGCACTGTTAATGCACACTCAGCAAAATTAATGGGGGGCAGCTAAATACTACTGCAGTCACCTGAGCTTCCCAGCCTTTTGTTGCCTGTGTATTGTAATCAAAGAAACTCACTCAGCCACCCATCGATAATCTCAACTGGTAGAGTGGATAATCATAACGGCACTCCTGTCATTTATGTTGCTGGTTCAATTCTGGTTTGATGACAATTTCTGTTTGGATACTTTCACTGTTTTTTACATGTAATGATAGGGACAAAGAGAAGGAATGAAATCTAAAACAGCTGTCGAAACTTCATCATCATATCAGAATAAGTGAACGTTCTTTGAATAGGTGGTGTGCAGCTCCCATGTCTTATCTTGTCCAGCATGGGGAATTAGTTCAAGTGGTAATGCTCTTGCTTAGCATGTGAGAAGTATCGGGTTCCATACCCTTATTCTCCAATGAATGCTTTTTTTTTAAAAATCGGTTGGAAAATGATCAAATTGAGTGTTACTTGAGAAAAGAATTTCATTCAAAGCCGAGGGACAAAATGCATGCAACAAAAAGTCACGAGCCAGGTCGGAGTCGAACCTACAATCTTCTGATTAGGTAGTCGAGCGTTATCATTAGCCACTGGCCCCTGGGCTCAACAAGCACTGTTAATGCACACTCAACAAAATTAATGGGGCAGCTATTTACTGCAAGTCACCTGAGCTTCCCGGCCTTTTGTTGCCTGTGTATTCTTGTAATCAACGAAACTCACTCAGCCACCATCGGTATCTCCAGCTGGTACAGTGGATAATCATAATGGCACTCCTGGCATTTATGTTGCTGGTTCAATTCTGGTTTGATGACAATTTCATTTGGATGCTTTCACTGTTTTACATGTAATGATAGGGAATAAAGAGCAATGTAACTGAATCTGCTACAGA
>JAHFZB010000503.1:0-43281 GCA_036884735.1 Huso huso
CACCCACAGGCATGAGCTCTATATGTTTCATTGTAACGTGTGCGCTACACTACTTTACTGGACTTTACATTCATTTTACATTTAAATATAAAAACTAAAAGGGAACTTGTTCAATTCCAGACCTACTGTGTAACGGGAGCCCTAAGCTTGGCCTGGTACAGCTCACTGGTTTTACTGGTGTCTTGAATGAAAGCATTTTGAAGATTTTGAGCAAACTCCAGCCCTTTTGAATAGCTATTACAATGAAGGTAGTTTTCAGATCAGCACAATCGCTAGAAAACATTCCCCCCTAAACAGGGACATTGTTTAATTTATTTTACAGAAAATGTATGTTATTAAGGACCGTGATTCCAACCATTCAATTAGCTTTGTTTATTTTATCAATTGTTTGTCAGTGTTTAAGATAATGAACAATCTTCTTCTGTTGAACTGCTTCACTTTCTTGAGTAACACTAATTGTTGTGCTCTGTCACATGAAAGCACTTTTGGTTGTAATGTTAAAGTATGGATATGCTGTACCTCTAATTCCTCATTTATTAATGTTTAAAAATGTGTTGAAATAAGCTATTGTGAATGCGTTGCACAATGAGTGTGTGAAGCAATGCTCTCCAGTGTGTGTGCAATAAAACAAAGTAAGAAATCTGTTTCATTCTTTATTCAAAAAGAATTTTCTTGTGTACATGTTATCCTCTGTTTTATATTGTGCTATTGTGCATCAGCTTATATATAATATAGCTTATATTATATACAATAGCTGTGGTGAGGAACAGTGCCAGGAGGCTGACAGGGAGGAGTCAGTCCTCACATGAACACTCCCTGCCTGTGTGCCCTTCAGTCGTGTGTTTCTGTTTTGTGATGCAGATTGCAGTAAGCTGCACTGTTTGGTGGCTCAGTTGAGACCACAGACCAAGCTCAGGTCAGGAGAACAGATCCACACCCACTCACACCTGCTAAAGCAGCACCAGCAACACAGTGAGACTAACGAGTCAAGGGGTGTGCATTCAGCTGTAAAATCCATGTGCTTGTATTGCAAATGTTAATGTAGAAGACAAACAAACTGCTCCAGCCTTCTTTAACCTCCTCTTAAAGATCTCTCGCCTCTAAGCTGCCTGTTTGTTTTGTTGCTGTTGTAGTTTTCCTGAGTTCGTTTTTGTTTCGACTCGGACAAAGCCCTTTCTTATCACGCTGAAGCAGACCTCGTCTCAATGTATTGAAGTGCTCTGAAGCCGCTTGTCAGTCGCTGGTTCATTTCCTCCTTGTGTTCCCGAGCCTGCAGGGCTCAGCATCGCATTAATTTTCATCTGACATTCAGGGGAAATATCCCTTCATCAAGTGCATTTGTGTGTGTAAACAATTCTGATTAAAACATCTTCCACGTTTGTGTTTTTAATTTAAAATGTATTTTTAATGCTTTATTTTTAATTGTTTTAAAAGTGAAAGTGAGCTGCATTGTTCAATGATTTTTTTTGTTTTCTGTGGTCAGTGTAGTCTGTAGAGAGACTGTGTTTCAGGCTGCTGCAGGGTGCACCATTGCCTCAAACTAGGTCTCCCGCAGCTGAGGGTCCTTAGAGGAGAAAAGGGAGGCAGAGCCTCCTAAAGTTTTCATTTTTTTGTTTGCTGACCTGTACATCCTTTGTAGGTTTTTGATAGCTGTCTCTTTGACTTTCTGGTCCTTGTTGTTGATTCCGAATGATAGGATCACTTTGGTCACTCCTCTATCTGTTTTGGCTTTGTCCAGAAGGTTGGCTGCATGTAGGAATTTGGCTCCGGGGTAGCTTTCAATCTGTTTTGGCTCTGGGTGTGGTCCGATTCTGTGAGATTGGAGTCCCCAATGATGAGAATGTTCTTGTTAGTTTGCAGGCTCCAGTCTATGTTCTTTTTGTCCGTGTTGATGTGTCTGTGAACCTGGTAGGTTCTCCTGGGCAGTGTTGCTGGACTGTTGCTGAGTCGTCGGTTCTCTGGTAGTGTCTGGGTCGGGGTGTGGTGTGGGTTAGGGTTAGGGGTGGGGGTGCAGCGGGGGTAGGGGTTGGGGATAGATGTGCGGTTAGGGTTGCGGTTAGATTTGGGGTCGGGGTCAGGGTCAGGGTCAGGGTCAGGTTTAGGGTTTAGGTTAGGGTTTAGGTTAGGGTTAGGTGAGGGTGAGGGGTAGGGGTTAGGTTTAGGGTCAGGATCAGGGTTAGGGATTAGGAATGGGGTTGGGGTTTAGGGCTAGGGCTAGGGTTTAGGATTAGGGATTAGGGGTTGGGTTTAGGGTTAGGGTTAGGGTTAGGGGGTTAGGGTTAGGGAGTTAGGGTTAGGGTTAGAGTTAGGGTTAGGGGGTTAGGTTTAGGGTTAGGGTTAGGGTTAGGGTTAGGGTTAGGGTTAGGGTTAGGGATTAGGGTTAGGGTTAGGGTTAGGGTCAGGGTCAGGGTCAGGGTTTAGCGTTAGGGTTAGGGGTTGGGGTTGGGTTTAGGGCTAGGGCTAGGGTTAGGGTTTAGGGTTTAGGGTTAGGGTTAGGGTTTAGGGTTAGGGTTAGGGTTAGGGTTTAGGGTTAGGGTCACACTCGTTTCCGTGCTAAAGGTCTTGTTTTGTAGCTTGCAGTAATACCTTTCCAGGCATACCTTGATTCAATTGATACCACCTGTGGTTATTTAAAATTAATTAAAAAAAAAAAAAAAAAAAAAAAAAATCGAAACGAGCGGGCGTTTTTCGCCAAATGTAAACGAAAACATATTTAAGGTCGTTATTTAGTGTAGCAGTCGAATAAAAACTCGAGTGCGGTGTTGTTTTGTAGCTTGCAATCATACCTATCCAACGATACCTTGTATGAGGTGGTAGCACCAGGGGTTATTGAAATATTAATTTTAATGTGATTCCCATTGAAACGTATAGGCGTTTTCACAAAAAAAAAAAAAACGAAACGTTAAAAAAAAACGCGCACAATAACTCGTGCCATTTAGTGCAGGTGTGGAATTACAACCCAGGAACGGTCTCGTTGTGTAGATTACACCCTGATCTGTATAACAATGCCCTACCTGAAACGATAGCACCTGGCGTTTCGTATTTATAGGGAAAATAAGAATTTTGCACCAAACCGCAACTTTACAAAACCCCATAGGATAACATTGAAATCCACAAAACACAATTGCTTTTTTTGAATAAAAACTCTGTTTTTCAACGGATTGGTCTCAAATTTGGTACACAATTGCTACCTATTACCCTGATACAGGAACTGTTTGAATGGTTTCTCTAGCACTTACTGTTCCAGAGAAAAAAAAAAGTGAATTTGCATCTGCCAGTAATCTTTTTTTTTTTTCTTATAAATCAGTTTTTGCAGGATTCATTACAAGGCCACTGAATACTGTTAGAGACTAATTCTCTGATACTACAGCCATTTAAATGGAGCTTCTATCTGGTAGAAACACTTAAAAGGTTCTTATCAAAAACACTTCAAAAGGTTCTTCAAACCAAAAAATAAACCTTTTTACATTTATTATCTGCTACAGGTATGTAGCAAGTCAATACCACATTAAGGATTCTTTGAAGCTGCAAAATTGTTCCAAATGCCCAAAAGCCCCCTTTAAACAAAAGCTGAATTTTGCAGGAATCTTCTAAAACATTTATTACATCTGTTATATAATACAGGTACTTTGTACCAATTTTCAGCTTCAAAACCTTCCACTTTTCAAAGGGGCCTGCAATGATTCTTTGACAGGGCAGCCAAAAGGCCCAAACCTGTGCTGTTCCAATTAAATGTCCCCATAGTAGCAATTTTCAGCCACCTTAATTCGCTGATTCTTTGAGAGCCTGCCAAAGCTGTTCCAAATGAATGGCAGCGGTTTTTAGTTGAAAAAAAGCTGAATTTTGCAGGAATCGCTCTAAAAACACTGGGCTCAGTTACAGGCTGTTAGTCTGATATACAGCCCTTGAAATGGTGTTTCTACCTGGTTGCATGGCTTCAAAACTCTTCCAAATGTACTTTTTCAAGTATTTGAATGGTTGTCGACTCCACTTCTTAGGGGCTGCTGCCATCTACTGGTGGAAAATATTTATGACATCGGGGAACCAACGCAAATGCTGTTACTCTTATTTGGAATTAAAAAAATCAGATTTCTGCAGGAATTCTTCTAAAAAACACTGCAGGTGTTTTTAGAACTATCGAAAAACTCAAACAGGTGATGTACATTGTAATGGACACCAGGTCTGAAAGGGTTAAGGACAGGGGGGCCCTCCATGGCGCTTGTGCAGGTGTTCACCGAGCTCGTGGAACTCCAGCCCGACCCATAACACCCGTGCTCCGGGGAACAGGGCGTGCATTTAATTAATAATCGCTGTTCCGCTGCAGCTCCCCGGGGGGGACGAGCAGGTGTTCACCCCGAGCTCGTGGAACTCCAGCCCGGACCCATAACACCCGTGCTCCCGGGGAACAGGGGCGTGCATTTAATTAATTGTCGCTGTTCCGCGTGCAGCTCCAGGGGACGAGCAGGTGTTCACCGAGCGAGCGGAACTCCAACCCGCCTCCCATAACACTCGTGCACCCGGGGGCGTGCAGGTATTTTTTTCCCCAGCAGGCGGGTCCCGGCTCACACTCGGGCAGCTCCCGGGGAATGTTAGAGGTCGCCCCTGCCGCTGCTGGGCTAAAGTATCCGACTGCCTGGAGCTAAAACCGCTCCGATCGGTCAGCGGGGATCGCGGGAGTTAGCATTGAATGGAGCCTCCTGCTGCCTTCCCGCCGAGTTTGAAAATAGCTGGGAATTAAGCCCCTCCCTACCGTGGCTTTGGCAGCCATCCGCCACTTCAAGACGGACGGGACTCTGGTCATGTTGCAAAACACATGACCAGAGTCCCGCCTGACGGACGTGGCGGAAGGCAACCAAGCCACTGGCGGGAGGCTTAACTCGGCTATTTTCGCTGGGCCTCAGGGCTGCTTCTAGCGGGTCTCCCAGCGCTTGTGCAGGTGTTCCCCCGAGCTCGCGGAACTCCAGCCCGGCCTCATAACACTCGTGCACCCGGGGGAACAGGGGACGTGCATTTAATTAATTAATCGCTGTTCCGCCGTGCAGCTCCCCGGGGGGGACGAGCAGGTGTTCACCCCGAGCTCGCGGAACTCCAACCCGGCCTCTGCTCCCACTGCCCCAGCTTGGGTTCCACGGCCCCGGGGACAGCTCCCGCCTCCCCGGGCTGGCTCCCACCACCCAGGCCTCTGCTCCCACTGCCCCAGCTTGGGTTCCACGGCCCCGGGGACAGCTCCAGCCTCCCAGGGCTGGCTCCCACTTGCCCGGGCAGGGTTCCACGGCCCCGGGGACAGCTCCAGCCTCCCAGGGCTGCCTCCCACCACCCAGGCCTCTGCTCCCACTTGCCCGGGCAGGGTTCCACGGCCCCGGGGACAGCTCCAGCCTCCCAGGGCTGGCTCCCACTTGCCCGGGCAGGGTTCCACGGCCCCGGGGACAGCTCCCGCCTCCCCGGGCTGGCTCCCACCACCCAGGCCTCTGCTCCCTGCCCCAGCTTGGGTTCCACGCCCGGGACAGCTCCAGCCTCCAGGGCTGGCTCACTTGCCCGGCAGGGTTTATTGGGACAGCTCCGGCTGGCTCCCACCACCCAGGCCTCTGCTCCCACTGCCCCGGCTTGGGTTCCACGGCCCCGGGGACAGCTCCCGCCTCCCACCACCCAGGCCTCTGCTCCCACTGCCCCGGCTTGGGTTCCACGGCCCGGGACATCCCGCCTCCCACCACCCAGGCCTCATCCCACTGCCCCAGCTTGTTCCACGGGGAACCCCGGGGACCCATGCATTTCGGGGAAAGTTAACCAAAATTTAATTAATTAATCGCTGTTCCCCGCAGCCCCCGGGAATGCAGGTGTTCACCCCGAGCTCGCGGAACTCCAACCCGCCTCATAACACTCGGCACCGGGGAACAGGGCGTGCATTTAATTAATTCCTTTTCTCCAGGGACGGGACCCACGCTAACCGCGTGCAGCTCCCCCGTGACGTTGCGAAGTCTTCCTAAGACTCGGGGGTGGGGTGAGCTTAATTTCTGCTATTTTGTCGATCCCACGAGCAGAAAAACCAGCCTCCTTGTTGGCCGCAGCCGCGGGTAATCCCGCCCAACTTCTAATTAAGCAAGCACTGGAAAATGGTCGTGTCCATTAACAGTGGACTCGTCCATAAGGATATAAAGCCGGATCGTCAGACAGTCATTTACTCTTTCATCAGGCTGGGGCCTGAGACAGTGATGGACAGGAAAAAAAAACTGCTCTGTTCGCCAGCATACCACGGATAAGTAAGCGTGTTAATGTATTGTAACTTTCTTTCTGTTTGTTAAATACCTTTTCGTTTATTTCTTAATTTATTTTTAAAGTTAGATTTTGTGTTTTAATTGAGTGTTTTTTTTTTTTTTTTTTTTCCTTTTATAGAACACCGTAAAGTTAAATTGTCCATTGGAGGGCTGCCCTGCCAGAAATATTGCCCGACTGGATCGACACTTGCACAGGATTCACGATATTCAGATAGTCAACCCAGAGTATGCTGCACTCATGTCCAAGGTTAAAGCTACAGTTGACCGGAAGGTCCACAAGCAATGTCACTGATAATTGGATGCAGGAGGAGCCGGAGGAAAGACATAAGTCGACCGAAAACGATACTACTCAGTTCAGACCCGGTGTTCACCAAGAGTCGGCTCCGCTGACTTTAATGCCCTCGGAAGGAGCCAGCATGTACAAAAACGCTGCCGACTGTCACAGGGCTGCGACGACAGCCACGAGCCACAGAGGACACCTCGGCAGCTACTGGGACTGGCTCGGCACGCCCAGAGAGTAGCACATCTTGTAGCGGCACATACCTGTCGCCGTCCTCGACATCTGAAGATGATGATTCCTCCTCCTCCTCCTCCCTCCCTATACAGAGCATGGACCTTCAAGCCCGAGCCAAGAAGTGACCGTGAGTTGACCGTGAGTTGTGTGTGTGTGTGTGTGTGTGTGTGTGTGTGTGTGTGTGTGTAACCCGTTTTTATTTTCCTGTGCCTTTCAGCCAAAGCGCTTCAGCTGTACCGGCGTTTCTGTCAGGACCGCTACCCACTGCAAAGGGCGGGACAACCTAAACAAGGCGGTTCAGCATATCCGACTATTCTGCAACACATGGCCAGGTTAGCAGAGGGGCCAGTCAGGAACGACTTTGCGGTTCTTGCGCCACGCCTCACGGAGCCAGTCGTGAGTAATACTGGGTAAAGTACAAGCTCCATCGACCCCGCCTGTTTAGACAAACCACTGAACGTCCCATGTCCTTCTTTCATTACAGGTGGTTCGATGAGTTGATGAGATCAGGATTGAAACCTACCACGGTCCACAGTTACCTACAGGACGTATTTTCTTTCCTGCGGTACCTGCATGAGGCTGACTTAAGCCACGTAAAACTTTCTGAACGGAACATACACGTCGTTAATGTTCCTCCTCAAATCGATTCAGAAAGCAGGGGGAAAGGCAACTCTCGCTGCACCGTCAATTGGTACAAGACCATGGGCAAGGTATTTCTGTGTTCTTGTTGTTCGATCTTTTGTGTATTTTATAGTATCGGGCTCATGTGTGCATTCATGTCTGTTTCGCAGAGCGGCTCATCCCAAAAAACAAGCTCCAGTGCTTTAACCAGCAATGCGAGACGGCGATACCTGAACTACTTGGTAAGCCTTGCAATGCACACAATCGCCTGTCGCTGGGCGCTACAGCTGACTGCCTGCTCCCTTGTCTTTACAGATCTCTGCGAGTCGGCACCTTCCAACGCCTGCACCCTGGTCGGCCTTCTGTGCGGGAGGCTGTTGTTGCACAATGGTCATCGAGGGGGTCGAATGAATATGAGTCTGCTTGACTTTGACGGGGTGCCAAAGCCACACGGGGAGTTCCACATCAGCGCGCGTAATAATTTTAATGTTTGTCGACTACACTTTTGGGGGCTGCTGCTATCTACTGGTGTAAAATAAGTATGACATTGGGGAAATATATATATATATATATATATATATATATATATATATATATATATATATATATATATATGGTTTGCTGTGTATTTCAGCTCTCTATTTTGATATACAATACAGTGGGACCTTTTTTTATAATGTCTCCTTTTCTTTACCCCCTCCCAACAGGTGAGTAACCACAAAACGGCAGGGACCTTCGGGAAAGCGGTGTTGGTGGTGAGCACCCTGGAGCATCAATGGCTCTTGCGGTATGCCGCAATGAGACACAAACTCCCGGGATACAGCTACAAACCAACCACGTTTTTCTTTACCAACAAGGGCAACCCTATCAAGAAGATCGGAAGAGCCATTTCGAAAGCTTGGAAGTACTGGGGGCTGGGAGACGACATTACCACAGGCATGATTCGCTCTGCGGTGGTCACCTATGTAAGAAGGACTTGACCACTGCCCAGTGGTGTTTGCAGCAGGTAAAGGCAACTTCACTAACCTGACTCATTTTTCTTTACTCCCTAGACTTGGGCAACTCATAACGGTTAACAAACTGCAGTTTCGAGACACATGGCACAGCCTGAGAACACAGGGAGAGCTTCACGTCCATGACCAAGCCCCGCTGACCACCAACGAGCAAGACGCCTCATCGGGAGAGCCTGAGCTTACCGACCCAGCCTGCCCCTGGTCGCTCCTCTGCCTCCACAGAGGACACCTGTTTAAATGCACCGCTCATGATCTGTCTGATTTTAATAAAGTGCTTTAGACTCAAAACCTTGGCTGTTTTCATTGGTCGCATGTTCCTAGCTATGACCCCTGGGCTTGCACTCCCGCACTGGGCTTGTGTCCCAGGCATCCATTCCCCTGCCCTGGCCGCATCCATGGCTGGTGAAAAGGATGGAGCATCCCAAAGCCCAGCATCCGGCTGGGATGCAAGTGCAGTCCCACTCCCAAGCTCTCCCACTCTCCGTTGCAGGCACGCAGCTCCAGCTGTGGCCCATCAAAAGTGTGACTCTGGTTTAGGTTTAGGTTTAGGTTAGGGTTAGGGTTAGGGTTTAGGGTTAGGGTCACACTCGTTTCCGTGCTAAAGGTCTTGTTTTGTAGCTTGCAGTAATACCTTTCCAGGCATACCTTGATTCAATTGATACCACCTGTGGTTATTGAAATATTATTAAAAAAAAAAAAAAAAAAAAAAACCCCCATTACACGAACAGGCGTTTTTTTCGCCAAATGTAAACGAAACATATTTAAGGTCGTTATTTGGTGTAGCAGTCGAATAAAAACTCGAGTGCGGTGTTGTTTTGTAGCTTGCAATCATACCTATCCAACGATACCTTGTATGAGGTGGTAGCACCAGGGTAATTGAAATATTAATTTGAATGTGATTCCCATTGAAACGTCTAGGCGTTTTTCACAAAAAAAAAAAAACAACGAAACGTTAAAACTCGCAGACAATAACTTTCGTGCCATTTAGTGCAGGTGTGGAATTACAACCCAGGAACGGTCTCGTTGTGTAGATTACACCCTTATCTGTATAACAATGCCCTACCTGAAACGATAGCACCTGGCGTTTGTATTTCTAAGAAAAGAAGAATTTTGCACCAAACCGCAACTTTGACAAAAACCCATAGGATAACATTGAAATCCACAAACACAATTGCTTTTTTTTTGAATCAAAACTCTGTTTTTCAACGGATTGGTCTCAAATTTGGTACACAATTGCTACCTATTACCCTGACACAGGAACTGTTTGAATGGTTTCTCTAGCACTTACTGTTCCAGAGAAATAAAAAAAAAAAAAGTGAATTTGCATCTGCCAGTAATCTTTTTTTTTTCTTATAAATCAGTTTTGCAGGATTCATTACAAGGCCACTGAATACTGTTAGAGACTAATTCTCTGATACACAGCCATTTAAATGGAGTTTATCTGGTCGCACAGCCGAAACACTTCAAAAGGTTCTTCTCAAATGCTGCAATCTCTCGGTATAAGAGTCAATCTAAGGCAAGCTGCTGCATTTCAACCAAAGCCCCATAAACCTGTGCTTCTACATTTATTATCTGTATATAATACAGGTAATCTGTAGCAATTTTCAGCCACCTACCACATCTGCTGATTCTTGGAGAGCCTGCCAAATTGTTCCAAATGCCCCATAGGCTTAAAGCAGCGGTCGCCTTTAGTTGAATGGCCAAAAAAGCTGAATTTTGCAGGAATCGCTCTAAAAACACTGGGCTCAGTTACAGGCTGTTAGTCTGATACTACAGCCCTTGAAATGGTGTTTCTACCTGGTTGCATGGCTTCAAAACTCTTCCAAATGTACTTTTTCAAGGGGCCTGCAATGCACTTAGAAGTGGCATATAAGGACAGGGGCAGCGTCGGAACCGAAAGGCCCAGCAACCTGTGCTTTGCAACCAATTCTCTGCATGTCCCTACAGGTACTCTGTAGCAATTTTCAGCCACCTACCACATTCGCTGATTCTTTGAGAGCCTGCCAAAACTGTTCCAAATGCCCCATAGGCTTAAAGCAGCGGTCGCCTTAGTTGAATGGCAAAAAAAAGCTGAATTTTGCAGGAATGCTCTAAAAACACTGGGCTCAGTTACAGGCTGTTAGTCTGATACTACAGCCCCTTGAAATGGTGTTTCTACCTGGTTGCATGGCTTCAAAACTCTTCCAAATGTACTTTTTCAGGGGGCCTGCAATGCACTTAGAAGTGGCATTTGGGACAGGGACAGCGTCCGAACCCCCGCAACCTGTGCTTTGCAACCAATTCTCTGCATGTCCTACAGGTACTCTGTAGCAATTTTCAGCCACCTACCACATTCCGCTGATTCTTTGAGAGCCTCAAAGCTGTTCCAAATGCCCCATAGGGCTTAAAAGCAGCTGATGTTTAGTTGAATGGCAAAAAAGCTGAATTTGGCAGGGAATCGGCTCTAAAACACTGGGCTCAGTTACAGGCTGTTAGTCTGATACTACAGCCCTTGAAATGATGTTTCTACCTGGTTGCATGGCTTCAAAACTTAGTTAATCTGTTGTTCCGTGGCTCCGCGCGGAATGTTAGAGGTCGTCGCCCCGCTGCTGAGGCTAAAGTATCCGACTGCCTGCAAACTAAGCCGGCTCCGATCGGTCCAGCGGGGATCGGCGGGGAGTTAACCCGTAGAATGGAGCCTCCTGCTGCCCTTCCGCCGAGTTGGAAAATAGCAGGGTAAGCCCTCCCGCCGTGGCCCGACGGCCATCCGCCACTTCAGGGCAGGCGGGACTCTGGTCATGTTGCAGAACACATGACCCAGGGGTCCGATCTGGTCTCAAACGTGGCGGAGGCAACGACCACGGCGAAACTTTCTCTCGACTATTTCGCATGCCCTCCCAGGGCTGCTTCTAGCAGGTCTCCGCGGCCTTCCAGCTTGTGCAGGTGTTCCCCGACCCCTTGGAACTCCAGCCGGCCTCATAACACTTTCGCACCAGGGAACAGGGACTGCATTTCATGAATTAGCCATTGTTCACCAGGCCGGGGACGAGCAGGTGTTCCCCGAAAAGCTCATGGATCTCCAGCCAGCCTCATAACACTTTAGGTGCACCCGGGGGAGCAGGTGTTCCGCCGCCCAGCGGAACTCCAGCCCGGCCTCATAACACTTCGTGCACCGGGGAATAGGAGGTGCATTTCATGAATTCATGCTTTTCTCCAGGGCCGGGACCCGGCTAACACCCAGGGTGCAGCTCCCAGGGGGGACGAGCAGGTGTTCACGCCGAGCCCTCATGGAACTCCAGCCCAGCCTCATAACACTCGGGCAACCTGGGAACAGGGACTTGCATTTCATGAATTCATCGGCTGTTCCGCGGGGACGCGGGACCTGACTAACTGCGGTGCAGCTCCCCGCACTGGGCTTGTGTCCCAGGCATCCATTCCCCTGCCCTGGCCGCATCCATGGCTGGTGAAAGGATGGAGCATCCCAAAGCCCAGCATCCGGCTGGGATGCAAGTGCAGTCCCACTCCCAAGCTCTCCCACTCTCCGTTGCCGCACGCAGCTCCAGCTGTGGCCCATCAAAAAGTGTGACTCTGGTTTAGGGTCAGGTCAGGGCCGGGGTGGGGTCAGGGTCGGGGTCAGGGTCAAGAAGGGTCAAGGGTTAGGGTAGGTTGGGGTTAGGGAACTTTGTTTCTGGAGAACTCCACACTTGGTTGGTTTTCAGGGAAAGAAAGGTCAGGGGGTCTGGGTCAGGGATTTCTTTCTTGTTTTTTTTTGTTTTGGAGCTCCTTTCAGTGTAGGAGGGTGGAGTTTCTAATGTTCAGGTCAGGGTCAGGGTCAGGGTCAGGGGTCAGGGTCAGGGTCAGGGCCAGGGCCAGGGCCAGGGTTAGGAGTTGGAGCCTCTCTAGCCCTGGGGCTAGGGCTAGTTCAAGTTAGGGCTGGGGCTAGGGCTAGGGCTAGGTGTTAGTGATTAGGGTTAGGGATTAGGGTTAGGGTTAGGGTTAGGGTCAGGGTCAGGGTCAGGGTTTTGCGTTTCTCCAATGTTGGGGTTGGGGTTGGGGGTTTGGGTTGGGTTTGTTCCTGCTATTTTGGGTTGGGGTTTGGGGTTTGGGGTTGGGTTGGGGTTGGGGTTAGGGTTGGGGTTGGGGTTTTGGGGTTAGGGGTTTGGGTTGGGGTTAGGGTTAGGGTTGGGTTTTGGGGTTAGGCACAAGTTTGGGGTTGGGGATTAGGGTTGGGGTTAGGGTCAGGGTCAGGGGTTTAGCGTTAGGGTTGGGGTTAGGTTTTGGGGGTTGGGGGTTGGGTTTAGGGCTGGGGCTGGGTAAGGGTTTAATCTTTTTGGGGTTAGGGTTGGGGTTATCTTTAGGGTTAGGGAGCAGGGGCATAGGGTTAGGGTTGGGTTAGGGTTAGGGTTAGGGTTTTGGTTTAGGGTTAGGGTTAGGGTTGGGGTTGGGGTCAGGGGGATCCCAGGGTTGGGGTCCAGGGTCAGGAGGTCCCCAGGGTTGGGTCAGGGTTAGGGGTTGGGGTTGGGCAGGTCCAGGGCAGGAGGTTAGGGTTTGGGGTTCAAAGGGTTAGGGTTAGGGTTGGGTTAGGGGTTAGGGTTAGGGTTAGGGTTAGGTTAGGGTTAGGGTTAGGGTTAGGGGTTAGGGTTGGGGTTTAGGGGTTAGGGTTGAGGTTAGGGGTTAGGGTTAGGGTTAGGGTTAGGGATTGGGGTTAGGTTAGGGTTAGGGTCAGGGTCAGGGTTTCGTTAGGAGGGTTGAAACTTGGTTGAGAACTCCACACTTGGTTGGTTTTCAGGGAAAGAAAGATGCACTGGCCATCTGGCTCTTTTTGGATTTCTTTCTTTGTTTTTTTTGTTTTGGAGCTCCTTTTCTAGTGTAGGTCTATCGTGGGTTTCTAATGTTCAGGCCTAGCGGGAAAGTTGTTTGTAGTTTGTTGATCCAGTCTTTTTTCTCTCCATTTCCTTTCTCCGATTGTCCAGTTCTGGTTTCTCTCCAACCCTGTAATTTTCAGAGATTCCAAGTTGTGTTGTAGAAAGTGTGCTACTAGAGGTGTTTGTGATTCTTTTTGTGTTTGATATTATAGATGTGTTGTGTTAGTCTTACTCGGATAGTGTTGCCTGTTTCTCCAATGTAAATGATTTTGCATGTATCGCATTGTATTGCGTAGATGCAGTTCCTGCTGTTTTGTGTAAAGGTTTGTGGAATGTTGTATGTGATGCCTGTGGATTGGCTCGGAGGGAGGAAAGTTGCTTGAAGTGTCGTGATACTTTTGTTGGTTTGATTAAGTGAAGGCAGTTTACTGGACACTAAATAGTTGGTCAAGTTTTTGTTTTTCTGTAGGCTGAGATGATCTTGTGTCCTGTAAGAAGGTTGGTGTCTTGTAATTTGTTAGTTAGGTTTTGTTTTATCTGTGAATTAGCTGCCACACTAAAATGTAGGTAGGTAGTTATAGGTGAATAATCTTTTTGTTGTCTCTAGGCTTTTGTTCTAAGAAGGTTTTCCTTATTCCTCTGAGGAAGGGCGGGGTACCCCTTTGTCTGAGTGCTGTGAATAAAACTTTGGTAGCTGCCTGGAAGTCAGTATGTTGTGTGCAAATTCTGTGGAATCTGAGTAGTTGTGATTTTATTAAACCTCTAAGCGTGTTTAGGGGTGATAGCTGGTTTTGTGTAGTAGAGAATTAGTGTGTCAGTTTCTTTAAAATATACTTTGGTGTCTAGTTGGTGTGTTTGGTGAAAAAATGTGGTCCTTTGTAAGTGGTGGTGTCTAAAAAGTTTACTTTGCTGTTATGTGTGGTGTATTTTACCTTGATGGACTGGTGGTGTGTGTTAAACGAGATGAAATTTGTAAATTCCTCCATGCTATGTGTCCAAGTGCCCCAAATGTCATCTAGGTACCTGGAAATAGTGAGTTGGTCTGTGTGGGCATCTGGGGAGGATTGTTTCTTCCCAATCGCCATGTAGATGTTATATGATGGCGCAAAGCGTTTCCCCATCGCTGTTCCTTTGGTTTGGAGGTAGAATTGGTTGTCGAATTCAAAGTGGTTTTTTTTTCGTTGTTGATTTCAGGAGTTTGATCAGTTCCTCGTCTGGTCTGGTTGGATCCGGATTTAGATTTAGACATTTCCTGATAGCTGCAATGCCTGCGTTGGTCTCTATGTTTTTTGTGTACAAGCTGTCTATATCTATTGTGAAGAGAAAAGCTGTTTCTGGTAGTTTGAGTGTTTTAATTTTGTCTATGAAGTCATATGTGTCTTTAAGGTAGCTAGTGTGTTTGGTGGATGGGGGTTTAAAAAGTGGTCTATGTATTCTGCAATTCTATATGATTCACTGTTGCAATCCGATACTATCGGTCTGCCTGGTGGTATGGTGTGTGGGATAGTCCATGTGTCTGGTGATTTGTGTATTTTTTTGGTAGCAAAAAAAAATGCGTGCTCTGGGGTGTGTCTGCCCCTTGAGATATAGTGTGCCTGTTTTCTAGTAATTATTTTTGTGGTCTGTTAGTGTTTGTATTATTCTGTTAATTTCCTGAGCAGAATCAAGATAAATTGGTGCGTCTAGTTTCCTGTAGTGTTCTTGATTATTTGGTTGTCTGTTGGCTTCAAAGATGTAGTCTTCTCTATCCATTATTACTATTGAACTTCCCTTGTCTGCTGGTTTGAAAATGATGTCGGTATGTTTTGTAATTCCTTAAGTGCAATCCTTTCTGGTGCTGTTAGGTTGTCTTCTGTTTTGTAGTTACCTGGGTTAAGGCTGTGTATTGTTTTTTAGATCTTCAAGAATAATCTTGTGATTTCCTGTGGAACTTGGTTGTTATTTGGTTCCCAGTTGGATTTGGGTAGAAGGGTATGTGTTTTGAGTCTCCTTCCTCTTCAAAGAAGGTTGCGATTTTTTAGCCTCCTATGGTAGTCTTGTGTTTCGCTCGCAGTGTCTGCTTCTGTTTTGCTTCAGTTTTGCGGTGTGGGTATGAAGGGGAGGCCTTTGCTCAAAAGGCTGTTTTGACTCTCTGTTGGTGTGAAGTATTTACATAGATTGACTATGTTGGATGCCCCCCCTCCCTGGAGATATTTGGGCTTGTGGGGTCTCCTAGTTTAAATGCTGGCACCAGTGCTGGAGCATATCTTTGGCTGTGTTGGTTGTCCAGTGGATGTTGTCTCCATCACTTGAAATTTCTCAGTTGGTAATAGCGGTATGTGTGGTAGGTTGGCTGAGATGAATCCGTTTAGTTCTTCCAAGTTCCGTTGGGCCTGCATGTCTAGTGCTCGTGAGAAGTTCACCAGTGGCACTTTGATTTCTGCAGTTGGGAAGGTTGTCTTTGCTGACCTGTACATCCTTTGTAGGTTTTTGATAGCTGTCTCTTTGACTTTCTGGTCCTTGTTGTTGATTCGAATGATAGGATCACTTTGGTCACTCCTCTATCTGTTTTGGCTTTGTCCAGAAGGTTGGCTGCATGTAAATTTTTTGCTCGAGGTAGCTTTCAATCTGTATTTGGCTCTGGGTGTGGTCCGGGATTCTGTGGAGATTGGAGTCCCCAATGATGAGAATGTTCTTGTTAGTTTGCAGGCTCCAGTCTATGTTCTTTTTGTCCCGTGTTGATGTGTCTGTGAACCTGGTAGGTTCTCCTGGGCAGTGTTGCTGGACTGTGGCTGAGTCGTTCGGTTCTCTGGTAGTCTCTGGGTCGGGGTGTGGTGTGGGTTAGGGTTAGAGGTGGGGGGGTGCAGCGGGGGTAGGGGTTGGGGATGGGCGGTCACCGGTTAGGGGTTTTGTTAGATTTGGGGTTGGGGTTAGGGTTGGGTTGGGTTTAGGATTGGGTTTAGGATTAGGGTTAAGGTTAGGGTTAGGGTTAGGGTTAGGGTTAGGGTTAGTCAGGGTTAGGGGTTAGGGTTGGGGTTAGGGTCAGGGTTAGGGGTTAGGGTTGGGAGGAGGAGTCTGGTTGGAGTCGGAGGTTGGTTCAGAGGGTCCAATAGGTGTGTTGAGCTGGGCAGCATATGTGGGGGCTTTGGACGTTTCAGCCAGTCTTCATTGTTTCTGTTGGTTGGTCTAAGGTGCCCTCTGTCTGGTGTTGTTGTTTGGTTCGCGATTGGTTGGTTGAGATCCTGGTTATGTCCTCTGAAATGTAGGTGGGCCACATTGCTGGTGTGTGGTTTGTTGGGCCTCTTGGTAGAGGTCTCTGGGGCAGAGGTTCATTGTCTGCCAGCACCGGGGCGGAAGGAGTTGTTGCTAAGGCTCGACTGGGGTTGCTGGGTTGTTTGCAGTGGCTCCAGATTTTCTTGTGCTATTAGAAAAGCTGTCTGGAAGGTTGTCTGCTTGATCTTCTTCCCAAAATTCCTGTAGGCCCAAGTTTTCGCCTTCTGAAATGGTTCCTGCCAGTTCCTGGTTGGTATTTTGTGCCAGGTCTGTTTGTATTCTGGAGAGTGTATCTTCGTAATGTATTTGCAGGATTTGAAGATTTGTGTGCATCCAATTTTTAGCATTGGCTGCTAAGAGTTCTGCCGTGGCTGGAGTTGGCAGGGCTGGTTTGATGTAGAATTGTAAGTGGTGGGTTTGTTTCAGCATTCCTGGTGGTACTTTGTTGTTAATGATAGCCTCATTAACGTTGTCCAAATGGTGGATTGTTTTGGATCATTCTGTAGAAGGTCTTTACTGGGTGTATGGAGGATTCCATCATGCTGAAAGGAAAAAGTGGTTAGGGTGATGTGTTGTAGTGTTCCTGGAGTGTATGTGGGTGTGAAAATGAGAGAATTATTGATTTGTAGCTTCTGTTGGCACCGTTAGGTTTCCACTACAAAAAACAATATATACTTACCTTTCCGAAGTGCTGTGTAGGTGGGATGGGAGGTGGGCAAGTGATTGGTTTGTAGCTTATGTTGGCACCGTTAGGTTTCCACTACAAACACAATCAATACTTACCCTTCCGGAGTGCTGAGTTGGTACGGCAGTATTTAGAGCTGGGAAAGGAAGGGGGTTAGTTTTTTTGCAAGATATCCTAAAAGAGAGAAATGTTTTTTCTGGTTAGCTGCTGTAAAGGAAAAAAAAGGTTATTTGCTGAAAAAGAAAAATGAGTTTAGTCCTAAGTTCTTATTTAATCTATGGTTTGGGGTAGCCAGGAGATGGTAGAGAATCCTGTCCTGTTGGATCTCTTGCCTTGGTCTCTGTTGGTTTCCTCAATTTCTAATTCTTCTAGGTGTACACAACGTTTAAGCCTCTTCATTGGAGGCTTCATCAGGTGTTCTGAAAACTGAAAGAGCTGGTCTTGGTATTATCGTTTCCAGTCTGGGTGGCTCCACCCCCTCTGGGCTGGGCTAGAAGCCCCTATTGTTCTGTCCATAATGAGGGTGATTGGGTTGCTGGGGTGATTATGTTGCCTTGAATGGCTGCTAATGGCTGCTAATTGCCCTACTTGTTTTTAAGGTCACCTTCAGAGTCCCTTTGTTCAGTGTGTGTCACTCTGGAATTTGTGGTCCTAGCTCTGTGGGAAAATAAAGTTATAACAAAAAAATTAAAAATAAACATTTTAAAAAACATTTTAAATTTACCTTTTTTTCTCCTGAGTCGGCTGGCGGTTAGGTTGAGGTAGGAACTTTGTTTCCCTGAGAACTCCACACTTGGTTGGTTTTTTCAGGGAAAGAAAGATGCACTAACCATCTGGCTCTTTTTGGATTTCTTTTTTGTTTTTTTTGTTTTGGGCTCCTTTTCTAGTGTAGGTCTATCGTGGAGTTTCTAATGTTCAGGCCTAGCGGGAAAGTTGTTTGTAGTTTGTTGATCAGTCTTTTTTTCTCTCCATTTCCTTTCTCCGATTGTCCAGTTCTGGTTCCTCTCAGCCCTGTAATTTTCAGAGATTCCAAGTTGTGTTGTAGAAAGTGTGCTACTAGAGGTGTTTGTGATTCTTTTTTGTGTTTGATATTATAGATGTGTTGTGTTAGTCTTACTCAGGATAGTGTTGCCTGTTTCTCCAATGTAAATGATTTTGCATGTATCGCATTGTATTGCGTAGATGCAGTTCCTGCTGTTTTGTGTAAAGGTTTGTGGAATGTTGTATGTGATGCCTGTGGATTGGCTCGGAGGGAGGAAAGTTGCTTGAAGTGTCATTGATGCTTTTTGTTGGTTTCGCGATTAAGTGAAGGCAGTTTACTGGACACTAAATAGTTGGTCAAGTTTTTGTTTTTTCTGTAGGCTGAGATGATCTTCTTGTGTCCTGTAAGAAGGTTGGTGTCTTGTAATTTGTTGGTTGGGTTTTGTTTATCTGTGAATTAGCTGCCCACTAAAATGTGGTAGGTAGTTATGAGTGGAATAATCTTTTTGTTGTCTCTAGGCTTTTGTTTCTAAGAAGGTTTTCCTTATTCCTCTGAGGAAGGGCAGGGTACCCCCTTTGTCTGAGTGCTGTGAATAAAACTTTGGTAGCTGCCTGGAAGTCAGTATGTTGTGTGCAAATTCTGTGGAATCTGAGTAGTTGTGATTTTATTAAACCTCTAAACGTGTGTTTAGGGTGATAGCTGGTTTTGTGTAGTAGAGTGTGTGTGTCAGTTTCTTTAAAATATACTTTGGTGTCTAGTTGGTGTGTTTGTGAAAAATGTGGTCCTTTGTAAGTGGTGGTGTCTAAAAAAGTTTACTTTGCTGTTATGTGTGGTGTATTTTCCTTGATGGACTGGTGGTGTGTGTTAAGTAACGAGATGAAATGTGTAAATTCCTCCATGCTATGTGTCCAAGTGCCCCAAATGTCATCTAGGTACCTGAAATGGTGAGTTGGTCTGTGTGGGCATCTGGGAGGGATTGTTTCTTCCCAATCGGCCATGTAGATGTTAGCATATGATGAAAGCAAAGCGTTTCCCCCATCGCTGTTCCTTTGGTTTGGAGGTAGAATTGGTTTGTCGAATTCAAAGTAGTTTTTTCATTAAGCTGATTTCAGGTTTGATCAGTTCCTCGTCTGGTCTGGTTGGATCGGTTTAGATTTAGACATTTCCTGATAGCTGCAATGCCTCGTTGGTCTCTATGTTTGTGTACAAGCTGTCTATATCTATTGTGAAGAGAAAAGCTGTTTCTGGTAGTTTGAGTGTTTTAATTTTGTCTATGAAGTCATATATGTGTCTTTAAGGTAGCTTCAAGTGTGTTTGGTGGATAGGGGGTTTAAAAGTGGTCTATGTATTCTGCAATTTATATGATTCACTGTTTGCAATCCGATACTTATGGATCTGCCTGGTGTGGTATGGTGTGTGGGATAGTCCATGTGTCTGGTGATTTTGTATTTTGGTAGCATGTAAAAATGCGTGCTCTGGAGTGTGTCTGCCCCTTGAAGAGATAGTGTGCCTGTTTTCTAGTAATTATTTTGTGGTCTGTTAGTGTTTGTATTATTCTGTTAATTTCCTGAGCAGAATCAAAGAATAAATTAATTAAATCTGGTTTCCTGTAGTGTTCTTGATTATTTAGTTGTCCTGTTTGGCTTCAAAGATGTAGTCTTTCTATCCATTATTACTATTGAACTTCCCTTGTCTGCTGGTTTGAAAATGATGTGGGGTATGTTTTGTAATTCCTTAAAAGTGCAATCCTTTCTGAATTGCTGTTAGGTTGTCTTCTGTTTTGTAGTTACCTGGGTTAAGGCTGTGTATTGTTTTTAGATCTTCAAGAATAATCTCTGTGATTTCTGTGGAACTTAGTTTGTTATTTGGTTCCCAGTTGGATTTGGGGTAGGAAGGGTATGTGTTTTTGAGTCTCCCTTCCTCTTCAAAAAAGGTTCTGCGATTTTTAGCCTCCTATGGTAGTCTTGTGTTTTCTTGCAGTGTCTGCTTCTGTTTTTGCTTCAGTTTGCGGTGTGAAGGAGGCCTTGGCTCAAAAGTTATTGTTTTGACCTCTGTTGGTGTGTATTTACATAGATTGACTCATGTTGGCCCCTCCCTGAGATATTTGGGCTTGTGGGGTCCTCCTAGTTTAAATGCTGGCACCAGTGCTGGAGCATATCTTTGGCTGTGTTGGTTGTCCAGTGGATGTTGTCTCCGCCTCACTTGAAATTTCTCAGTTGGTAATAGCGGTATGTGTATTTAGGTTGGCTGAGATGAATCCGTTTAGTTCTTCCAAGTTCCGTTGGGCCTGCATGTCTAGTGCTCGTGAGAAGTTCACCAGTGGCACTTTGATTTCTGCAGTTGGGAAGGTTGTCTTTTGTTCTGACCTGTACATCCTTTGTAGGTTTTGATAGCTGTCTCTTTGACTTTCTGGTCCTTGTTGTTGATTCCGAATGATAGGATCACTTTGGTCACTCCTCTATCTGTTTTGGCTTTGTCAGAAGGTTGGCTGCATGTAGGAATTTTGCTCGGGTAGCTTTCAATCTGTATTTGGCTCTGGGTGTGGTCCGGGATTCTGTGGAGATTGGGTCCCAATGATGAGAATGTTCTTGTTGGTTTACAGGCTCAGTCTATGTTTTTTGTCCGTGTTGATGTGTGTGTGAACCTGGTAGGTTCTCCTGGGCAGTGTTGCTGGACTGTGGCTGAGTCGTCGGTTCTCTGGGTAGTCTCTGGGTCGGGGTGGTGTGTGGGGTTAGGGTTAGGGGTGGGGGCAGCGGGGGTAGGGGTTGGGGATGGGCGTGCGGTTAGGGGTTGTGGTTAGATTTGGGGTTGGGGTTAGGGTTAGGGTTAGGATTAGGTTGGGTTTAGGATTAGGGTTAGGGTGGAAGGTTAGGGTTAGGGTTAGGGTTAGGGTCAGGTTGAGTTAGGAGAGGGTTAGGGTCAGGGTTAGGGTTGGGGTTGGGAGGAGTCTGGTTGGGAGTCGGAGGTTGGTTCAGAGGTCCAATAGGTGTTGAGCTGGGCAGCATATGTAAGGGCTTTGACGTTCAGCCAGTCTTCATTTGTTTCTGTTGGTTGGTCTAAGGTGCTCCTCTCTGTCTGGTGTTGTTGTTTGGTTGCGATTGGTTGGTTGAGATCCTGGTTATGTCCTCTGAAATGTGGGTAGCCACATTGCTGGGTGTGGTTTGTTGGGCCTCTTGGGCAGAGGTCTCTGGGGCAGAAGGTTCATTGTCTGCCAGCACTCTGAAGGGAGTTGTTGCTAAGGCTGGCTGGGGTTGCTGGGTTGCTTGTGTGGCTCCAGATTTTCTTGTGCTATTAGAAAAGCTGTCTGGAAGGTTGTCTACTTGATCTTCTTCCTAAAATTCCTGTAGGTTAAGTTTTGCAGCCTTCTGAAATGGTTCCTGCAGTTCCTGGTTGGTATTTTTGTGCAGGTCTGTTTTGTATTCTGGAAGTGTATCTTCGTAATGTATTTGCAGGATTTGAAGATTTGTGTGCATCCAATTTTTAGCATTGGCTGCTAAGAGTTCTGCCGTGGCTGGAGTTGGCAGGGCTGGTTTGATCTTAAATTGTGGGTGGTGGGGTTTGTTTCAGCATTCCTGGTGGTACTGTTGTTAATGATAGCCTCATTAACGTTGTCCAAATGGTGGATTGTTTGGATCATTCTGTAGAGGTCTTTACTGGGTGTATGGAGGATTCCATCATGCTGAAAGGAAAGAGTGGTTAGGTGTGTTTAGTGTTCCTGGAGTGTATGTGGGTGTGAAAAATGAGAGAATTATTGATTTGTAGCTTCTGTTGGCACCGTTGGGTTTCACTACAAAAACAATATATGCCCACCTTTCCGTTGTGCTGTGTAGGTGGGATGGGAGGTGGGCAAGTGATTGGTTTGCCAGCATGTTGTTGGCACCGTTAGGTTTCCACTACAAACACAATCAATACCCTTCGGAGTGCTTTGAGTTGAAAAACGGCAGTATTTAAGAGCTGGGAAAGGAAGGGTTGGTTTTTGCAAGATATCCTAAAAAGAGAAATGTTTTCTGGTTAGCTGCTGTAAAGAAAAAAAAAGGTTATTTGCTGAAAAAGAAAAAAGTTTAGTCCTAAGTTCTTATTTAATCTATGGTTGGGGTAGCCAGGAGATGGTAGAGAATCCTGTCCTGTTGGATCTCTTGCCTTGGTCTCTATTGGTTTCCTCAATTTCTAATTCTTCTAGGTGTACACAACGTTTTTTACCTCTTCATTAGGCTTCATCAGGTGTTCTGAAACTGGAAAGAGCTGGTCGCAGTGATGTGCGTTTCAGTCTGGGTGGCTCCCACCCCCTCTGGGCTTAGAAGCCCCTATTGTTCTGGTCGAGGGGGTTAGGGTTTGCTGGGGGTGATTATGTTGCCTTGAATTTTTAATGGGTTGCCCTACTTGGGTCACCTTCCAGAGTCCCTTTGTTCAGTGTGTGTCACTTTGGGAATTTGTGGTCTAGCCTGTGGGAAAAATAAAGTTATAGGCATTTTAGAATTACCTTTGTTTCTCCTGAGGGCGGTTAGGTTGAGGGAACTTTGGGAACTGGTTGGTTTGGGGCTAGTCACTAACCATCTGGCTCTTTTGGATTTCTTTCTTTGTTTTTTTTTGTTTTGGGAGCTCTAACTTTTCTGGGAGCTAGTTAGGTTAGGGGTTGGGGTTAGGGTTAGGGTTAGGGTTAGGGTTAGGGTTAGGGTTAGGGTTAGGGTTAGGGTTAGGGTTAGGGGTTGGGGTTAGGGTTAGGGATGGGAGTTAGGGGTAGACAGCCCTTTTGGCATTTTGGGGGTGTCTGGGCTGTCTGTGAAGCCTCTAATGCCGTGTTACAGCTGTCGGACAGCGGATAGCCCGGTGCTCTGATTGTCCGTGGGCAGTCTGGTATACCCGCAACACCGTCTTTGGAGCATACCGGACAACTATATGCGATTATACTACTGATAGTCTGGGATGGCCAAAACTGTCTTTACAGACACTGTTACCAATGGCATTGTGTACCTTCCATACCCATTCTGCAACTGTCTTAAACAGACAGGCAATAGAAAAAATCATACAAAATACAACACAGTTAAAAGAATGATATGCATTTTGGGTTTACTTTATTATTTTGTTACATAAAAATATAAAAATATACCATTGTCATTTGTTCACCTTCCATATCCATTCTAATTGTCTTAATCAGACAGGCAACAGAAAAATCATACAAAATACAACACAAGTTATAAGAATGATAAAATTTTGGTTTACTTTATTATTTTCTTATATAAAAACATACTACCTACTACAATGACAATTATAAATATTACAATTCCAATAATGGTCCCATTCAGTACTGTTTCTTTCCACGTTTTCTGGTTTTATCTGTGTTCCTGTGGGACGGTCGTGGAAAAGTCTGTGGTAATGAAAGGATTTGTCGTAGAAAAGACTGTGGGGATGGTCGAGGAAAGTCTGAAACACTCAATATGATTTTTTTAAACCAGTTCTGGGGCCTTGTTTTTGTTTGATGTAACACTCATATGTACCTTGTCTGCAAGTGTGACTTTGTGAAGAACCAGGCGAAAGTCACCCGTCTTTTTTGATCAGTTCCGTTTTTCTTCCTCAGAGAAATTTGTTTTCCAGTCTGTCCTTCAAAATTAAATATTACTCTATCGTCCAGTCTCCAGGAAATGTAAAGACTTTCCAAAGGAATTCCCATCAACGTCGAGGGCAGGACAAGGAAGGGTCGTTTTCCCCTCAATATGTGCAAAAATATGGACCGTATTTGAAGAGGCAGAATGGAGGAGGCCCAAAACCAGGAACAGGACTATTATAAGACAAACAAAAACAAACAATATAACAAAATACATTAAAAGACAGAGAGGTCTGATAAAACAAAGAAAAAATGATAAAACAGACCAGTCTGATTAATACATTGTAAAACATACAACAGTCTGTTAAACGATAAATATTTATTGAATGAAACAATTATAATATATGATAATCAGACCTATAAAAGTCTTTTAGTTTAAAAAAAAGAAATATGAACACTGTTTTTAAAGTAATAAAACAAATTATATTCATACAAAAAGAAAATAAATAGATCAAACATACTTGTTTTTTGTGAAGGTCCATATCTTGACTCATCAGACACCTCTCTCAATGTCGGTCTTCTAGTTGGGTTTCAAATGACTATATAGTGACAAAATAAGGCGTTCCACCCAAAGGGACTTTCCATTATCAACATCAGACACTTGGAAATTTTCATAAAAACAAATTTTAAAGTTCCAATTAAAATGAGAAAGGAATTTCCAATATATTCAGCCCCAAAGGGATTTTCCACCGCCAAAGGGACTTTGTCCATGCCTGGTAAATGCAATTTAAATTGTAAAAGGTCTTTGTCAAGACTGAACTCAATGGCATCAATAACAAGTTTATAATGTGGTCCTAATGTTTCTGTATTTTACAATGTTTCCCTATGTTTTATATATTTTTAATGACTCCTTTAAATGTTTCTATGTATATACAACAAGTTTATAATGTGGCAACAAGTTTATAATGTGGTCCCTAATGTTTCTGTATTTTACAATATTTCCCTATGTTTTATCATTTCTGTAATTTATAATGATTCCCTATATTTTTTACCATACTTTTCATAAATAAATGATTACAAAAATTTAGTTTAAAAAAATCCAAAAAATACTGAAGGTAATAAGAAAAAAAATCCTATAAGATTACATATATATGACTATGACACATTGTATAAATCCAAATCATATTATCAATATATAAATAGATCAATATACTTACTTTTCTGTGAAAGTCCATATCATTGAGTCATTAAACCCTTCTCTCCAATGTTGGTCTTACTTCTAGTTGAATTTCAAATGACTATATATAGAGACATTCAGCCCCCAAAGGTACTTTCCATCTCAAAGGGATTTTCCACCAGAAAGGGACTTTTTTTGCCTATCATATATCAGACACTTGGAAATAATACATCAGACACTTGGAAAGTTTGTCAAAGGGCACAATGGAATTAGAAAAAGTTTACTTTAACTAGGTTTTTGTTTAAAAAAAGAAATGTCCACAAATAAATAGATTCAAGGTCATTAGAATACATTTATTTTATTCTTGATTTTGTCAGAAAAAAAATGTCCACAGATAAACAGATTCAAAAACATTCAAATAAAAATATATTTTAATATTTCCTTTACATGTTTCTATGTATATATAACAAGTTTATAATGGTCCTAATGTTTCTGTATTTTACAATGTTTCCCTATGTTTATATATTTTAAGCTCCTTTAAATGTTTCTATGTATATACAACAAGTTTATAATGTGGCAACAAGTTTATAATGTGGTCCTAATGTTTCTGTATTTTACAATATTTCCCTGTTTTATCATTTTTTGTAATTTATAATGATTCCTATATTTTACCAGACTTTTTCATAGGAAAACATTGTAAAACACAGAAAAGGTCTTATAAAACATAAAATAATATTTACAAAAAATTTAGTTTAAAAATCCAAAAAATACTGAAAGTAATAAGACAAAATAATCCTATAAGATTACATATATATGACTGTGACACATTGTATAAATCCAAATCATATTATCAAAGATTACATATATATGACTGTGACACATTACTTAAATCCAAAATAAAACTAATTTAGATCAATTATATACAAAAGAAAATAAATAGATCAAATATACTTGCTTTTTTGTGAAAGTCCATATCGTGAGTCATTAAACCCTTCTCTCAATATTGGTCTTACTTCTACTTGAATTTCAAATGACAGAAAATAGGAGGCATTTTTTTACACAGAGAATTGTGAGGGTCTGGAATCAACTCCCCAGTCTATTAACAACCAAACGAACAACATGGACTGAATGGCCTCCTCTCGTTTGTAAACTTTCTTATGTTCTTATGTTCTTATGATTAAAAACATTCAGCCCCCAAGGAAAGGGTTTTCCATTGTCTACATAATACATCTCAGACTTGGAAGTTTTCATAAAAAGTCCAGAATTTGTAAGTTCAATTAAACAGAAGGGGATTTCCATTTTTTACAAATCATTACATTTAACAGTTTAAAGTTCCAAATAACAGAGACCCAATTGTTCTGAAAGACGTTTCATACATTTAACAAATGTTTTAGACTTTGTTTCAATGATGAAATCACATGTATCTTGACGACTCAGTCTGTTGGAATTAGTCTGTCGAAAAACATTCTCCACGGTCCAATTGTAAAAAATGTCAATAAATTGTCCACGTCTGGTAAATGTAATTTAAATTGACAAAGGTCTTTTGTCAAGACTGCATCAATAACATCAATATTGATTTGAAGAGCGACATTTGTAATTTTGACAAATGTGACAGTTTCATCATTTTCTTCACAGAAATCAAATTCTTTCTTCTCAATCAAATTGTTTGTGCAGCCATTTTCTAATGGGACATATAATTCATGTCGTTTATTCTTGAAGTGATAAAAAGTCTCTTTCATCTATATTGCCATTTTAAAATCTTATAATGTCTTTTGAACATGAAAATGTCATGACAAACATTTTTTTTTTTTTTTCTTCTTTTGTCCTTTTGTCTGTCTTTCAATGTGTTTTCCATCTGTTCCCAAACATCTTCACTGTCGTAAGTAAGTATATTATTGTATCACAACAAAATCTACGATCTTCATCATTTCTGTATATTCTGAGACTTGTGTAGATTCATCTGTTTCATCTATTCTGTCCTCTTTCAGTGTCGGAGATGATAATGTATTCATTTTCAGTGGTAGAATTTGTTTCTCTAGCTTCAAAATTAATAAATTCCATTTTCTGGTGCCATGTGTTTTAGTGTTTGTCCTCTGTATATATATAATGTATGTATGTGTTAAGCCACACCCCAGTAATCAATAAAGTCCTCTTTTTTTTTCTTAAAATGTCAAAGGATGGGGATGTGGGAGTGGAAAAAAAGGGAGACTCAAAGTCAGTCTATTACATTTTTTAAACTGTTATTTTATTCCAAATTCTGTCTCTATGTTCTGACTCTAAACAGTATTCAATCACTTTGTTAATTTCTTGTATTCTTCTTGAGAAACGTCGCGATCTCTTGCCATTTGTTCCCAACATATTCCACTTCTAGTTTCATCAAATGAACATTCTGGTAAATAGTAAACTTGAACCAATGAACTTGAATCTTACCTCACGAAAAGGTAAATTAGATGACTTATAAACAATGAATTAATCGTTCCACATTTTTTCCAGTTTCTTACTTTTTTCTGTTTACAGTCATTGTCTTCAATGTTTAGGTTCCTCAGTCTCCCATGTTTAATGTCTTGCAGTCTTTGGCCCTGTTTTCATCTTTTTCTTTCTTGGGCGTCTTGACCCATTCCAGAAAATATTGAAAATCAGTTATAAGGGTCATTGTTACAAGGAGAGATTGTTGGAGTTCTGAATTCTGTTGTGAATGATCATTTGTTTTACTGTCAATCTCGTCGGCTTTCATTAAACCAATCTGAATCCTTGATTGTCTGACCTAATCGAATACATAATTGTTCTCGACATTAATCAAATTAACTTTAATTTAACATTAAATATAAATTATATTTACCAATACATATTATTACATCGATACACGCCCAGACACACAATATATGCATATACATACATATACCCACTTATAGGTCACATAATCATGTTTTCTTTTGTCTCCAGGAGACTTTTTTTTCCACAAGGCAAAAACTAGATTAAGAGTTTCACATCCTGTAAAACTGTCCAATCATATAAATGATATCATATAAATAGACGACTCTGTTTATAGAATTATTTCTCATGTATGTTTTAGGACAAGAAACATGTCTTGTGTTAAAAAACAACTACTTTCTGGTATACAAAAGAAAGATTATAAATGAATCTTCTACATCAATCTGCGACTGCAAGAATTTGATTCTCTTTTAATCAAGAAGACATGTCTGGTAAAATCTTTTAATTTTAAATGAATAATAGAAAAACAAATTAGGATTTTTAAAATTATTGGATATTTGTCATGTTTTAAATGTTTTTTATTAAATTAAGTTGACAATGTTTTTACAATAAAATAAAATAAATAAAATTTGTATAAAAGTTATTTTGGAACATGTTTAAATATGTTAAAATAAATAAATGAGTAAATAAATGTCTAGATAGTTATATATATATCTATATATATATAAGGAGGATTCAATCTAATTTAGTAAAACATTTAAGATATGTAAAAAGTGTCCAATAATTTTAAAATCTGATTAGTTTTTATTATTATACTTGTTTTTTTTTTTTATTTGTGTTTATTCACTATTCATGTAAATAAATTAAGTGATAAGGAAGAGACTGGAAGAGACAGAAATCCTTTGTCATCATTATCATTATTAGTCGTAATATTATTATTGTTTATATTTTTAAATTATATTTTAAACAGACAGTCTTATTCAGGCTTGACTTAAACTGTTAACATATATCCTTATTATACATGAAAATACATATTCATTATATATAGTCCTTCAGGTCTGAAAAGATTAAATAGAAATTACAATCTTTTGATGTTTTTCTTTTTTCTTTCTAACAGACAAGGAAAATCTCAAAAAAAAAGACAGAACATTTCTCACAAAAGGACAGAACGTCTCCGAGAAAAACAGGCGGTGTCTCGACAAAATCGACATCAATTAATGAAAAATCATTGTCATTAAAACAAATTTGTCTCCAACAAAAAGACAGTAAAACAAATTTGTCTCCAATAAAAAGACAGAAGTGTCTTGACAAAAGCGACAGACCGGTCTCCAAAAAAAGGACACAGGCGTCTTAGGCAGAAAGGACAGAAAGGACAAAGGCGTCTCGAAAAAAAGGACAAAATTGACAAGTAATGAAGAGTCATTAAAAACTATTCAATGTCAAGTAAGAAAAAACAAAGACTGACTTACACCTGGCCAATATCTGAAAACAAAATCAATTTGAAAAGTTATATAGACACTTTGTCAATGCTATTACCGGGTCAGAAAGACCTTCCTCAAATACATTGACTCAGGTGATATATATATTAAATTGACACAATATGTTCAATGTCTTTAGTACATGTCATGTCTCTAAATTGTCATCGTCTTAATAACGCCCGCGATATAGAATTAGACGGACTCAAAAGATCTAATTAAAAATGAAACACAGACAAGAAATATGCAAATAAAAGAAATGCAGAAATTACATAAAAAATTACGTCTCTTAAATTTCAAGAAAACATCTGATCAGACAAATCAAACATTAAGATTATATATAAAGAAAATTGCAATTCCAATTGAAACAGAAGAAAAAAAGTATGGTACAAAAAAGTATAAATTGTCATTGACAGAAACAAAAGCGATCCTATCCGACTGAGACCAGAACAAATGAAACAACGGTCATGCGATCCTGTTTGCCCTGAGACCATTATAGGTCAACAAGTTATGTTTTCATCGGAGTGAAATTGAACATCTTGCCTTTCATCAGTGAAGAAACACAACGTGCAATCCTATTCTCCTGAGACCAGTAAAGTTACCTTTCCATCGACTGAAGAAACAACAGTCGAAATTCGATCTTCTCGGCTGAGACATTCACAAGTCAACAATTTACCTTTCCATCGACTGAAGAGACAGAATAGATGCGATCCACCTAAGCACAACAAGACAAGCACAAATAAATTTACCTTTCATCGAATGAAGCAAGAATAATCATGCCATCTTCCTCGCCTGAGACCAAGATTAACAAGCCAACAATTTACTTTTCCATCGACTGAAAAACGGGACTCTGTCGACCGGGCCAGAAACAAAAGCGATCATTATCCGACTGAGACCAGAACCAAATGAAACAACGGTCATGCACGATCCCACGGCCTGAGACCATTATAGGTCAACAAATGATATTTTCATCGAGTGAAGAACAGAACCTGTGCAATTGTGCCTTTTCGCCAGTGAAGTTACCTTCCATCGACCGAAAACAACAGTCATTGTCCTCGACTGAGACCAGTCAAAAGTTACCTTTCCATCGACTGAAAAACAGCAGTCATTCAATCTTCCTCGACACAGAACGTTCACCGGGGTCAACCGTTGCCTTTTCCGTCGCACGGAGGGGGCAGAGTGCCGTTAGCGTCCTGCTGGCCTGACAGGACCAGGCACGAAATAGGGTACGCTGCGTGAATGAGAAGAACGGTCGTTTCGTGAAAGGTAAAATTTATTTGTTGCTGTGAGCTTGACGCAGTAACAATAAATTGAATGAAGAGCGTTGTGTCTCGATCGGCGTGACTTTGTTGTTTCGGTCGATGGCTGGCTGCGGTCTCGAGCAGTAATGACTTTCACTCGATGGCGACATGTTATTCACTCGATGCTGCTGGCCTCGACACTACTCAGGCTGGCTACTTTCTTGGTGGTCTACGATAAGACACCATTAAACGTCGTGAAACTGTTCGCCCCTCGTCGATATGAAGAAAAAGTATGACCCTTCTGATCTCGAGCGAAGAAAAATGGCTACGCCGTCGATAGCTGAAATTCATTTATTAACTATCGGCTTTGTGAATCACAATGCTCGGTGGAAAAATGGAAACTGAGATATATTTCGGCGAAGATATCGATGATGTATTTCGTCGTGAAAGGTAACTTTGATTAACCGAAGGCGGGGCCCGCGGACCTGTCGCTTTCGATGAAAGAAACCGGTTCGCCGATGAAAACGTAACTTCGACTTACTGGTCTCGGGCAAACAGCGTGACGCTTGTTTCCTTTGTTCTGATGCCGATTTACTGTCATGCGACGCCTGCATGCGACCAGGCCCTGGCACATATACGTCTTGTGTTTGATTTTGTCTGATACTTTCTAACTGAGGGCAATTTTTGTTGCGGCTTCTTTGATAACGTGTTTCATTTTGAATCTTTGGTCCGTCTGGTGGCGTTCTTAGATTTGAACTGCGCTGTTCTGCCCCATTGAACATTGTCGATTCTGTCGCCATATACTTACCAGATCGGCAACATTTTGAATTAACGACAGCCGACAAAGTGTCTACTTTCCGGAAATTGTTTTGACATATTGATAAGGCAGCTCGGTCTTTTTAACGCGACGTGATGGTCGTGCTGACTCATTTCCACTAGGAGACTTCTTCTGTCCTTTCTGATAGAAAACCTGCTATTCGGAGTTTGAGTCTCTGTCTTTTTATTGAACTGAAATTTGTTTTTCAATAATTCCCGTCTTTGTATTTAATGACATTAATTGATGTCATTTTGTCGAAGATTGCGTCTGTTCCTTTTATTGTCAATCTTCTGTCTTTTGGAGATTTCCTTTGTCTGTTAGAAGAAAAGAAAAAACATCAAATTGTAATTTATTCGAACCTGTATAATGAATGTCTTATTTCATCAGCGTAACTTCCAGTATATGTTAACGATAATACCTAATTTGTCTGTTCAAAAAATATATTTAAAAAATATAACAATACGATAATAATGATAATGATGACAACCGTCTTTCTTCCATCACTAATTGGAATGAATGAACATAAACACAAAATAAAAAACGAGAACCCTTAATAAAGAAACTGTCAGGTTTTTATTGGACACTTTTCGCTTCATCTTAAATGTTTTTGCTAGAGTAGATTTGAATCACTCCCATAGCGAACCAATATCGCTATGACTGCCTCTGAACGACCCCGACCCACTCATTTGTATTTTGGCTGCTTATGACTTCAAACATGTTCCAAAGTAACTTTAGCACCAGGGTACATTTTATTTTGACACGGCCAACCAAAGCATTGTCAACTTAATTTAAAACATGACAATATCCAACTCGGCCAAATCTATTTGTTTTCTGTGATGCAAGGTAAAGACTACCGGACATCTTCTTCTTGATCAAAGGAGAATCAATTCTTGCGATCTGGAAGTGATAATGAAAGGCTAAATTTATAATCTTTCTTTGTATCACCGAAAACAATTGTTTTTGTCCCCTGCGAAACTCGACCAAGTGAAGTCAAATATGAGCACTATTCTATGGTGGTTTTGATTTGGAGCTTTAACAATCTATTTTTTGCTTGGCAACAACCACGAGACGAAAGGCTTGTGATTACTGAGCATAATGAACGCTGTCAATAATGACGTATTTCGATACCATCGTCTTTGTTTCTAATATTGTTTGAAGCTATAATTTGTTGTGTTAAGAATGAGACCGGTGACCAATATTAGCGGTCAGGCTGTCGAGATTCGAGTACAGGACTGTTTGAATGTTAGTAAACTAAAATGTCATTCTGGCAATTAAAGAACCAACATTACTCCTTTGTGACCCTGCTGCACAAATTTTCGGCACTACGGAAAAGGTAAAATCAGAAAAAGCTGAATGGAGCTTACAGGTATAACTGGAAACTGAGCTTTTAACATTAACTGACTATTCAACAAACTTGAAAAAGCAGAGCAGAAAAAATATTGGTAATTCATGTTTATGTCTGTTTCGCGAGGTAAAATTCATTCGACAGTTCAAAGTTTATCATTACCAGGCTGATGAAACAGAAAAGTGATATGTTGAGAACAAACTCAACGAAATAGCGTATACTGAAAATTAACAAAGTGATGACTACTGTTTAAATCATTTATAGAACGAAAGAACTGAATAAATAACGGTTTAAATAACAATGGTGTTTAGTCTCCTGCTGTTTGTTGAAAAAGGACTTTCCCGTGATTGCAATTCCAACCACATTATATATACAGAGGAGACAAACACCAAACATGGCTTTCAAAATGAATTTTGAATTTTGGCTATTCTGAAAATGATACACCATCATCTCGACCACGAACTGGCGAGCAATCTACGCAGTGAAAATGATAGTGTTAATGACCACAATAACTGCCGACGATAGTGTTGCAGATGATGGCGAACAAGAACTGAAAAACAAAATGTTTGTCATGTTTACATTTTCATGTTCAGAACGATATAGGCAACATGGCTGCTCAGATGTTTTACTCGAGAATAAGCACCGTTAAGAAAAATGGCTGCGTTAAATATTTGGTGAGAATTTGTTCTGTGAAAAATGATGACTGTCGCATTGTCCTCTTCAAGCTCAGCCATTATTCAGTGTGACTGCTTCAATCCCACCGAACGTGAACTGGTAATGTTTATTGAACAGTGAAAATGATGGATTGCTTCGTTGACTGAAGATAGAAGCAACTGAACCCGGCGTCTTTCAGGCTGAGCCAGTCTCTGTTATTTGAACTTTTAAACTGTTAAATGATATTGACATATGAAATCCCCACTGTTTGAAACGGAACTTTAGTGCGGACTTTTACCGAATCTTTGAACAACCGAACGGTCCTTTCGCTGAGGCACAATCGACTGCAACATGGTACATAGAAAGTTTGGCGAGGCACCATTCAGTCCATGTTGTTAGTTTGGTTGTCAGACTGAGGGATTCGAACTTTCACAATTGTTAGTAGCTGTGCGCCACGGTACTGCATGGAAGAAATTCAGTAAGCCAATATTGAGAGGTTTAATGACTTTCACGACAATGAACTTTCACAAAAACTTATTATCTATTTACATTTTTCAACATTATATAGTAGATACATTTTTGAATTTAATGATACTGCAGTCGCCATACTATGTAATCTTTTGACTATACAATATTAATGCGGTCTGTCTTGCCTGAGATTATTTTTCTTCGTACCTAAATACAGTTTTAATAATAATTTGTTATGTTTATAAGACTTATTTCTGTCTTTTCAAAATCTGGTAAATACTGGGGGGCTCGTAAATTGCAAATGACAAAATACTGTAGCTACGAAAGTATGAGACTGCGATAGCTTGTTGCCACATTATAAACTTGTTGTATACATAGAGAGTCGTAAAAATAGCATGGGGAAAACATTAATGGCTCAGAAACATTAAGGACACCACGATATAAACTTGTTATATGAAAGCATGTAAAGAATAAATTATGTTGAATCTGTTACATCTATTGAACATTCTTTTTTTCACGACAAAATCTCAAGGAAGCAAAAATGAAAGCATTCTAACTGACCTTGGTTTGACTTGACATTCTTTTTTAAACAAAACAGTTAAAAGTAGCTTTCTAATTCCATTATGCGGGCTGAAGCTTTCCAATGCGATGTTGACCGAGATGATGCTGTTGTTATGCTGAAATGAAGTCCTTTCTGATGACCCTTTGTACCTTTGATGAAGATATATATATATGGTCGTTTGAGGAATTCGGCTATTCAGACCCGGCATTGAAGGGTTTGTGACTTTAATAGTTTCTGGCGCCAGTATATTTGATCTGTTTGTATAATTGTGTTTGGTTTATGATATTATTACTATTCTTTTTCTTGTACCTTTCATTTTTGATTTTTGGCTTGGTACATGATGCTTTTGTAATGATATGAGAATCGTATAAGTACGAGAAATGATGAGCAACGGAAATGACCCGTGAGGACCATTACATGACTTCGGGCCGCGTATAAACATTTGTGCTATAGAAAACATTTAAAAGTGCGTGTAACATGAAGCTTTGACCAACAAACTCTGAAGAAGCGTGGAACCATTATAAACGTTATTGACTCGCCATTGAGGTCGGAAAACCTTTGAGCCCAAATTACGTTGGTAAAATTTGATGAAGCTGAGGCTTTGAATGAATTCGCTTTCTGTTGGTGAGCAAAATTCTGGTTTTATGAAGGGCCTCCAGTGATCGATGTTTAGATGAAGTCCCTTTTGTGGTGAACGTCTTTATTTTATTTCTTTATCATTTTGGCTTGAAAAGACCGACATTGAGTGTCTGATGAGGATAAGATATGGACCTTCTAGTATTATGTTTGACCCCACTGCTTTATTATGGTATAATTTGTTTTGTTACTGCTTCGGTGTTCATATTTCTTTTTTGAAGCAAAAGACTTTGCTTAATTCTATCTTATATTATAATTGTTTCATTCAATAAATAACACAATGGATTTGTTTTGAACTGTTACAATATCTGGTCTGTTTATATTTTCAACTTGTCGAACTCTCTATTCTTTATTTTCGTTATATTGTTTGTTTTTGTTTACGATCTTACTCGCTCAGTCCTGTTTCGTTCCTCTTCCGAATACGGTCCGTGAACGACTATGTTACATTTTGATAATTCCTTTATCGCGAACTGAACATTTTAGTGGCGATTTGAAGGACGGCTTTGGAAAACAACTGGGAAAAACGGAACTGATCAAAAGGAACTTTCGTGTAGTTCTTCTGAAGTCCTTTGCGAACGAGAACACCCTTAACGGTGTTACGAGTGAAACGAAAGGCGAAGACTGGTTTAAAAAAATCATGTTATTCTGCGACCATTCCACGACAAATCTGGCTCTCCACCACCTCTCGCAGTACGATGAAGCAGGCATTGGAAAAACAAGGACCATTAACGGAATTGTGACTATTCATAATTGTCATTATGGTGGTATATATTTTTATATGAAAATAGTAACAAAATACGCTGTCATTCTTGCTGACGACCGGGTATTACGACATTGTGATTTTGTGCCTGATGCGATTAGGCTGCTGACAGAAGGCAATTTTAATATTATCGACACCCTTATTTTCAACAAACAAACAGCAAACAAGCAAAATACGCCTATCGCCAACTGTCGTTGATACGTGATTTTTATTGCTAATTTGGTGCAGAAAATATTTCGCCAATAACTGGTGTGCACCAGCAAAGGCCGGACTGAGCTTTATCATCACTATATTTTGTCCGGTATACTCCGACTTCTTGCCCCATATGCTGCGGCGGCATCTGGTATGGGCTACAAAACTACCAAAACTGTCACCAACTAACCTTTAACCCCTTTACAACCACAGCACAACCTAACCCCTGGCAGCACAACCCTAACTCCCGCGATAGACCTACCCGCTGAAAGGGCTCCAAGGCAAAAAACGAAGAAAGTCGAAAGAGCCAGATGGCCGGTGCATCTTTTCTTTCCTGAAAAACCAGCCAGGAGTTCTCGGGAAACAAGTTCTACCTCAACCTAACCGTGGCGCCTCTGACTCAGGAGAAACAAAGGTAAATTTAAAATATTTTTTAAAATATTTATTTTTAATTTTTTTTGCTATAACTTTATTTTCCCACAGAGCTAGACCAAATTCCAGAGTGACACACACTGAACAAAGGGACTCTGGAAGGTGACAAAACAAGTAGGGCAGTGGCAGCCATTAGCAGCTCATTCAAAGACAACATAATCACCCCAACCTAATCACCCTCGTGGGACAGAACAATGGGGGCTTCTAGCCCAGCCCAGAGGGTGGAGCCACCCAGACTGGAAACATAATACTGCGACCAGCTCTTTCAGTTTTCAGAACACCTGATGAAGCCTAATGAAGAGGCGAAACGTTGTGTACACCTAGAAGAATTAGAAATTGAGAGCAGCAGCAGAGACCAAGGCAGAGATCCAACAAGGACAGGATTCTCTACCATCTCCCTGGCACCCAATATAGATTAAATAAGAACTTAGGACTAAACTCATTTTTTCTTTTTCAACCAAATAACCTTTTTTTCCTTTACAATAGCTAACCAGAAAAAACATTTCTCTCTTTTAGGATAGCCTTGCAAAAAACCTTCCTTTCCCAGCTCTTAAATACAGCATTGCCAACTCAACGCGAGGAAGGAATTAAGTATTGATTGTGTTTGTAGTGGAAACTAACTGATTGCCAACATAAGCTACAAAGCAATCACCCCGCCTCCATCCCACTTCGGAAAGGTAAGTATATATTGTTTTGTGAGTGGAAACCTAGCAGTTGCCAAGCAGAGCTACACAAATCCAATAATTCTCTCTTTCACACCCACATACACTCCAGGAACACTACAACACATCACCTAACCACTCTTTCCCTTTCAGCATGATGGATTCCATACACCCAGTAAAGACCTTCTACAGAATGATCAAACAATCCCACCATTTGGACAACGTTAATGGGGCCTCATTAACAACAAAAATTTTTTTTTTTTTTTTTTTTTTTTCCACCAGAATGCTGAAACAAACCCACCACTTACAATTCTACAAACCAGCCCTGCCAACTCCAGCCCGCGGCAAGAGCTCTGCTGTGTGCTAAAATTGGATGCACACAAATCTTCAAATCCTGCAAATACATTCACGAAGATACACTCTCCCAGAATACAAACAGACCTGCACAAAATACCAATAGGAACTGGCAGGGTCAGAAGGCGAAAACTTGGGCCTACAGAATTTTAGGAAAGAAGATCAAACAGACAACCTTCAGACAGCTTTCCTAATAGCACAAGAAAATCTGGAGCCACTGCAAGCAACCCAACGGCTAGCCGAACCTTAGCAACAACTCCTTCGCGGTGCACGGCAGACAATGAACCTCTGCCCCGAGAGACCTCTGCCCAAGGGCCCAACAAACCCACACGCAATGTGGCCACCACATTTCCAGAGGACATAACCGGAATCTCAACCAACCAATGTAACCAAACAACAACACCAGACAGAGGGCATAGACCAACCCAACAGAAACAAATGAACTGGCTGGCGATCAAAGCCCGCACCCACGTATGCTGCCAGCTCAACACACCTGTGGACCCTCTGAACCAACCTCCGACTCAACCAGACTCCTCCTCCCAACCTAACCTAACCTGACCCTAACCCTAACCTAACCCTAACCCTGACCTAACTAACCCTAGCCCTAACCCGACCCTAACCCTAATCCCTAAACCTAATCCTAACCAACCTAACGCCCCAACCCCAAATCTAACCGCCAGCCCTAGCCGCCCGTCCATCCCCAACCCCTACCCCCATGCACCCCACCTCTAACCTAACCCACACCACGCGACCCAGGGACTACCAGAACCCGGCGACTCGGCCACGGTCCAGCAACACTGCTGGGAGCCACCAGGTTCACAAGACACATCAACACTGGGACAAAGAACATAGACTGGAGCCTGCAAACTAACAAGAACATTCTCATCATTGGGGACTCCAATCTCCACCACAGAATCCCGGAGCACACCAGGCCAAATACTGGATTGAAAGCTACCCCGAACCAAAATTCCTACATGCAGCCAACCTGGACAAAGCCAAAACAGATAGAGGGTGACCAAGTGATCCTATCATTCGGAATCAACAACAAGGACCAGAAAGTCAAAGGAGCAGCTATCAAAAGCCTGGGATGCATGCAGGTCAGACAACCTTCCCAACTGCAGAAATCAAGTGCCACTGGTGAACCTACTCCACGAGCACTAGACATGCAGGTGTGAACTTGGAAGAACTAAGCAGTTCATCTCAGCCAACCTACACATACCGCTTGTACCAACTGAGAAATTTCAAAAGTAGGCGGAGCAACATCCACTGGACAATAACACAACCAATAAAGATATGCTCAGCACTGGTGCCAACATTTAAACTAGGAGACCCCACAAGCCCAAATATCTTGGGGAGGGCATCCAGCATAGTCAATCTGTAAATGCTTCCACACCAACAGAGAGTCAAAACAGCCTTTTGAGCAAAGGCCTCTCTTCATACCCACACAAACTGAAGCAAAACAAGAAGCAGACACTGCGAGCAGAAACAAGACTACCATGGGAGGCTAAAATGTAACCTTCTTTGAAGAGGGAAGGAGACTCAAAACACATACCCTTCCTACCCAAATCCAGCACAGAACCAAATGAAAACCAAGTTCCACAGGAAATCACAGAGATTATTCTTGAAGAAGATCTAAAATATAATACACAGCCTTAGCAGGTAACTACAAAACAGAGAATTAATACAGCACCAGAAAGGATTGCACTTAAGGAATTACAAAAACATACCGACATCATTTCAAACCAACAGACAAGGGAAGTTCAATAGTAATAATGGATAGAAGACTACATCTTTGAAATAACAGACAACTAAATAATCCAAGAACACTACAGAAACTGAAGCCTCAATTTATCTTGATTCTGCTCAGGAAATTAACAGAATAATACAAACGCAACAGACCACAAAATAATTACTAGAAAACAGGCACACTATCTCAAGGGGCGAACACACCCAAACGCATTTTTACATGCTAAAATACACAAATCACCAGACACATGGACTATCCACACACCATACCATAGGCAGGCCGATGGTATCGGTTACAGCAGTGAATAGAATTGCAGGAGCCATAGACCACTTTTTAAGCCCCATCCACCAAACACACTAGCTACTTAAAGACACATATGACTTCATAGACAAAATTAAAACACTCAAAACTACCAGAAACAGCTTTTCTCTTCACAATAGATATAGACAGCTTGTACACAAACATAGAGACCAACGCGGGCATGGCAGCTATCGGGAAATGTCTAGAAATCTAAATCGGATCCAACCAGACCGGGCGAGGGAACTGATCAGAGCTCCTGGAAATCCAGCTTAGCAGCGACTTTAGATGGGCAACCAATTCTACCTCCAAACCAAAGGAACAGCGATGAAACGCTTTCGCCATCATATGCTAACATCTACATGGCCCGATTAAGGAAGAAACAATCCTCCCAGATGCCCACAGACCAACTCACTACAGATGACATTTGGGGCACTTGGACACATAGCGTGATTTACACATTTCATCGTTACTTAACACACCACCGGATCCATCAGGTAAATACACCACACATAACAGCAAGTAAACTTGAACACCACCACTACAAAGGGACCACATTTTTCACAAACACACCAACTAAGACACCAAAGTATATTTTAAAGAAACTGACACACACACTCTACTACAAAACCAGCTATCACCTAAACACACGTTTAGAGGTTTAATAGGCCACAACTACTCAGATTCCACAGAATTTGCACAACATACTGACTTCCAGGCAGCTACCAAAGAGATTTTATTCACGGCACTCAGACAAAGGGGGTACTCCGTTCCTCAGAGGAATAAGGAAAACCTTCTTAGAACAAAAAGCCTAGAGACAACAAAAAAGATTATTCCACTCATAACTACCTACTCACATTTTAGTGTGGCAGCTAATTCACAAATAAAACAAAACCCTAACCAACAAATTACAAGACACCAACAACTTCTTGGGACACAAGATCATCTCAGCCTACAGAAAAAACAAAACTTGACCAACTATTTAGTGTCCAGTAAACTGCACCTTCCTTGTCGCCAAACCAACAAAGCATCCACGACACTTCAAACTTTCCTCCCTCGGGCCAATCCACGGAGCATCACATACAACATTCCACAAACCTTTACACAAAACAACGGAACTGCATCTACGCAATACAATGCGATACATACAAAATCATTTACATTGGAGAAACAGGCAACACTATCCGAGTAAGACTAACACAACACGTCTATATTATCAAACACAAAAGAATCCTGAAACACCTCTAGTAGCACACTTTCTGGCCTGACTTGGAATCTCTGAAAATTACAGGGCTGGAGAGGAGCAAGAACTGGACAATGGGAGAAATGGAGAGAAAAAAGACTGGATCAACAAACTACAAACAACTTTCCGTGAGCCTGAACATTAGAAACTCAGATAGACCTACACTAGAAAAGGAGCTCAAAACAAAAACAAAGAAAGAAATCAAAAGAGCCAGATGGCCAGTGCATCTTTCTTTCCAGAAAAATAACCAAGTGTGGAGTTCTCAGGGGAAACAAAGTTCCTACCTCAACCTATTGACCAGCGCCTCTGACTCAGGAGAAACAAGGTAAATTTAAAATGTTTTTTTAAAATGTTTTATTTTTAATTTTTTGCTATAACTTTATTTTCCCACAGAGCTAGACCACAAATTCCCGAAGTGACACACACTAGACAAAGGGACTCTGGAGGGTGACATAAAACAAGTAGAGACGATTGTGGCCATTAGCAGCCATTCAAGACAACATAATCACCCCAAGCAACCTAATCGCCCTCATTAAGGACAAGAACAATGAGGCTTCTGAAAGCCCAGCCCAGAGGGGTGGAGCCACCCAGACTGGAAGCATACTGCGACCAGCTCTTTCAGTTTTCCAGAACACCTGATGAAGCCTAATGAGGCGGCGTTGTGTACACCTAGAATTAGAAATTGGGGGAAACCAACAGAGACCAAGGCAAAGGGACAGAGTTCTCACCATCTCCTGGCTACCCCAACCATAGATTAAATAAGAACTTAGGACTAAACTCATTTTTCTTTTTCAGCAAATAACCTTTTTTTCCTTTTGCAACAGCTAACCAAATTTCTCTCTTTTAGGATATCTTGCAAACTAACGCTTCCTTTTTCCCCAGCTCTTAAATACAGCCATTACCAACTCAGCACTCGGAAGGGTAAGTGTGATTGTGTTTTGTAGTGGAAACCTAGCGGTGCCAGCATAGCTACAAAACAATCTTACCTCCATCCCACCTACAGCACTTCGGAAAGGTAAGAAAAGTATATATTGTTTTTGTAGTGGAAACCTAAGTTGCCAACAGAGCTACAAATCAATAATTCTCTCATTTTCACACCCACATACACTCAGGAACGCTACAACACATCACCCTAACCACTCTTTCCTTTCAGCTTGTGATGGATTCCATACACCCAGTAGAAGACCTTCTACAGAATAGTCAAACAATCCACCATTTGGACAACGTTAATGAGGCTATCATTAACAAAGTACCACCAGGAATGCTGAAACAAACCCACCACTTACAATTCACATCAAACCAGCCCCTGCCAACTCCAGCCCGCGGCCAAATGTAGCAACCAATAAAATTGGATACACACAAATCTTCAAATCCTGCAAAATACATTACGAGATACACTCTCCAGAATACAAACAGACCTGCACAAAATACCAACCCGGGAACTGGCGGAACCATTTCAAGAGAAACGGGCCTAGGGAATTTTAGGAAGAAGATCAAACGAAGACAACCTTCCAGACAGCTTTTTCTAATAGCACAAAGAAAATCTGGAGCCACTGCAAACAACCCATGGCTTCAACCGAGCCTTAGCAACAACTCAACCGCCCGGTGCTGGCAGACGAATGAACCTCTGCCCCAGAGACCTGCAAGAGGCCCAACAAACCACACACACCAGCAATGTGGCCACCTACATTTCAGAGGACATAACCAGGATCTCAACCAACCAATCACTTAACTAAACAACAACAGACAGAGGCACCTTAGACCAACCAAGCAGAAACAAATGAAGACTGGCTGAGCGTCAAAGCCCCACCCATATGCAGCAGCTCACACCTATTGGACCCAGACCAACCTCCGACTCAACCAGACTCCTCCTCCCCAGCCCCTAACCTAACCCTGACCCCTAACCTAACCCAACCCCTTTGACCCTAACCTAACCCTAGCTTAACCCCGACCTAACCCTAACCCTAATCTAAACCTAATCCTAAACCCAACCTAACCTAACCCCAACCCCAAATCTAACACAGCCTAACCGCACGTCCATCCCAACCCCTACCCCGCTGCACCCCCACCTCCCTTCCCTAACCCACCACACCCCGACCCAGAGACTACCAGAGCCGGTGACTCAGCCACAGTCCAGCAACACTGCCCAGGAGAACCTACCAGGTTCACAGACACATCAACACGGACAAAAGAACATGAGCTGGAGCCTGCAAACTAACAAAATTTTATTCATTGGGGACTCCAATCTCCTGATCCCAGACACACAGAGCCAAATACAGATTGAAGCTACCCAGACAAAATTCCTACATGCAGCCAACCTTCTGGACAAAGCCAAAACAGATGAGAGAGTGACCAGTGATCTATCATTCGAATCAACAAGGACCAGAAAGTCAAAGAGACGGCTATCAAAAAACCTACAAAGGTGTACGGGTCAGCAAGAGACAGCCTTCCCCAGCTGCGAAATCAAGTGCCGCACTGGTGAACTTCTCCGAGCACTAGACATGCGGGTATGAACTTGGAAGAACTAAAAGCAGTTCATCTCAGCAACCACACATACCGCTATTACCAACTGAGAAATTTCAAGTAGGGAGACAGCATCACTGGACAACCAACACAGCCAAAGATATCCAGCACTGGTGCCAGCATTTAAACTAGGAGACCCACAAGCCCAAATATCTCCGGGGCATCCAGCATAGTCAATCTAATAATATAATAATATGTAATAATAATATAATAATAATAATATAATAATAATAATAATAATGATCCGGAACCGCCGGCA